>JABUIW010000092.1:71975-132217 GCA_013363375.1 Menidia beryllina
ATATATATATATACATAACATACATATAATAGCGATAATAATAGTAATAATATTGATAATAATAGATAAATAAATAATAAATAGGTTAAGGGGGTAACAACAAAATCGATGACGAAATAACAAAATAACTAATTGAATAAGCCAACTCAGTCGCAACAGTCTGGTCCCGGACCCACCGCCGCCCGGCCCCGCCCATGCAGCCACGGACGAAAGGCTGCGCACCGCCTCGCCAACCCCACCACCACCGCCACCACTCATCCGGGCCCCGGTGAGCCAAAGCAGCACCAGGGCTCGCACAGGCCCACCCCCACCACGGCAAGCCCGAGGCGGGGGGCACCCCCAGGGGCAGAGAGGCCGCACCCGGACCCAGGGCCCAGGCCCCCACGCCCGAGCAGACCGGCCACCCAACCAGGGGCCGGAGGCCACCGCACAAGGCCCCCAGGGGACCCTACCCCACACTGCAAGACAGCACCATCAGGGCACCCCCAAAGCCACCAACCAGGCAGAGGCCCAGTCACCGCCACAGAGATCAATCCCTTCCCCACCACCCGAGAGACCGCCAGGATCCCAAGTTCTCAGGTCCCCCCAAACCCCCATCCGACCGCCCAAAGCTGGAGGACGGCAATCCGCCCCTTCTAGGTGATAAGGCTAATCAGCGGGGCCAGAGAGAGTGAGAATCGTCCGATTGATGCGTTGAGTAGGCAGACATTATTTCCATGCTGGTGTGATCTGAAAGATAATTCCTAAATTGATTAATATTAAGATTATTTTTCATTTTCCAGTTCATGAGAATAATTTTCCTTGCGATGCACAACACCGTGAGGACCATTTATGCTGACTTCCTATCTACGTTGATTCCATATTAATCACCCAGTATACACAATTTGGGGCATGCAGGAACACTAAACTTAAGCCATACTGTTAATTCCTCACAGACCTCCAGCCAGAACTTATGAACAGGTGCACAGAACCACAAAGCATGTGCACGATCACCCGGTGTGTTGTCCGAGAAGTGTGTGCAGATATTAGAAGGTGCAAGGCCCATCCGGAACATCCTTTGTCCTGTATAGTGCGTTCTATGAATAATTTTGTATTGTATAAGCTGCAAATTGGTATTTGTAGTCATACTGAAGATGTTTGAACATATTTGTGGCCAAAAATGACTGTCAGTAGTGAATGATAGGTCTGCTTCCCACTTTAAGGATGACAGAGAGATTGTGTCATCTGCCTTTGACAGTAATTTATACATTTTGGATATCAATTTTGGGGGGCAGATATTTAGGTATTCTGCTACCCCAGTTGGGAGTTGTAAGTCCAGCGGGCGGACAACATATCTCTTAGTTATTACGGATTCGAGTTGATGGTATTCTAAAAATGAACTGCTACTAAGCCCATATTGAGATATTAACTCATCAAATTGGATGAAGTTTCCATCTTCAATTATATTATCTAAATGTTTAATTCCATTGTTCTTCCATTGAATGAAGTTGAGCATTTTTTTATTTTGAAGGATGTCAGGGTTGTTCCAGATGGGTGTAAGTCTACATGGGAGAATTGAGGACTTTGTAATTTTGACAAATTCCCACCAGGCTGTCAGAGAAGTGCTTATATTAATGCTTTTGAAGCATTTGTGATGTTTTATATTTGGACTAATAAATGGCAGATCAGAGTTTTTCAGGTTTCTGCATAGACCTTCTTCGACATCTAGCCATGGTTTATCCTGGGGACTGGGTTTAAGCCTTTTTGCAATATACTGTAGCCTGTTAGCTAAGAAGTAGAAAGAAAAATTCGGTAGATCTAATCCACCCCTGTCTTTGGTCTTTTGAAGAGTTTTTAAACTGATACGTGGGGATTTGTCTTTCCACAAAAAATGCATGACTCTAGCGACTTAAACCAAGTAGCATGTGGTTTAGTGGGAATCATTGAAAAGAATGAATTGATTCTGTCAGGATCATGTGTAATATTTCTTTCGGAGTGTTTTACTGAAGTAATTCTTATTTTCTCCATTTTCTGTTGTTTTTAACTGATTAACTAAAATGAAAAAAGATTTATTTTCATGTTCAAAGTTCTCAAAGTGTCTTTTTATCAGAGACAGTGTTTGTTTATCAATAATTCCATTTAACTCAAGTTTGGCTTTCATCAATTCCTTCTTTTTTCTTGGGAAGTACTGTAGGTTGTTTGATGATGGTAGGTAGTCTAATGATTTAATCCTCCAATGGCAACTACATTATTGAAGAGATCAGAGTGTGATGTGAAGAAAGAATGAACGAATGAGAGGTCATCAACGTTTGGGCTGTATGCGTTACATAAGTTTTACAGTTAAGCTACAATACCCTCTCTGAAGCGTGCTCAGAGAAAACAAATCAGATTCTCGAGATAGAGACCACATATGAGGCATCACAACTTAACATTTGAATTTGAGAGTTCCATTATATGGCTAAACAATAGTGTTTTAGTTAGCAGCTTCACCTCACAGCCAGAGGATTCCTGGTTTAAATCCCTGAAGAACTAGGGGACTCTCTGTGTGGAGTTTGCACGTATTCCCCATCAGGCTTGCTCCCACTGTCCCAAAACATGTATGTAGGATATTAAAGACTCTAAATTCCTTATAGGTATAAAAGTGTGTGTCCATCTCTGCGTGGCCCTGTGACATGATGACCTGCCTCTTGCCCCAGGCCAGCTGGGATAGGTGCCACACCTCCCGATACCCTACTAGGAATAAGCTGTATAGATGATAGATGGACAAATTTAATTGTATCAGTCGTAGTTAAGATAAATACCACAGCAATTTTACAGCACTAAAATCTCATTGAAATGCCCAAAGTTTACTTTGGAGGATTCTGAATTGCATTGATGGCTTCATAAATTCACATTAAGACACCGTTATGAGAAAGATATCATGATATTGATTGATGGGATGATATTGTGAGAAGCTTTAGTGAAAGATATTGGATGTTTGACTGATAATTGAATTTCCACCAAATTATTTGATCATGTTAAGTAGGCGAGTGCCAGAGTTAAAGCCTCTTTGTTAAAGAAAGAGGGAAGTGAAACAAGTGGATTGTGCTGTTGTGTTGCCTGAGTTTTATATTAAATGACAGACATGTTTATAACCCCGTGCATGTAACAATCTTAGTTTTGCGGCTAACTTTTTAGAGCTTGTTTTCATATATGAATCAACATGGTAAACCTGCTTGAAACCCCACCAATTGAGATTCTTCGTTCAAAATCACTTTGTAAAGAAAAATGGAATGTGTCAATAAACCATAAAAACTCTCTGTACTAGACACAGTACTCTCCAAAGAATTGGGTTATACACAATTTTCTGTTATTGAGCGATAAGTAATAATTCAGCATCAAAAAGGTGCTCATTGACTCTGTTTTGTGTGTATTTGTTAAATATTGTATTACTTGATCTTCTATCCTGTTGTGCTTTCATTTTCCAGCTGGAAATGGAGAAGCTGCAACTCCAGAGTCTGGAGCAGGAGCACCACAAGCTGACAGCTCAGCTGAAGGACGAGCGGGAGAAGAACAAACACATCATCATGATGCTGGTGCGCGAGTGCAAGCAGCTTGCCACACGTGTGGTAGAGGAGTCAACACGCTTCGACGAACTCCAGGCTCGCATGGAGGAGGAAAGTCATGCTTCGGCACAGCTGCAAGAAGAGCTGAGCACCGAGCGCGAGCGTAGTCAACTGATGGAAGCCAAGATGGAAAAGCAGCTATCTGAATTTGACACAGAGCGTGAACAGCTGCGTGCGAAGCTGGGCCGAGAAGAAGCTGAGAGCCACAGCCTGCGAAAGCAGGTGGAGCAGCTAAGGACTGAAGGTGGTGATAGGAGCGATTGTGCAGCTGCTGCTCTGCCTGCTGCCAGTGGAATCGTACCTCCCGCTGTCACCAGCACACCGCCCAAACCTAAAACTCTGGTATCTATTTGTGTAGCCACAGAGCCCATTAGCTTTCAAACAGTGTCTTGCCAAACGGATGTCCCCCCCACAGAGGGTGATGGTCCTAAGAAGACCCCCCTCGCTATACCAGTCAAACCAGGCCCTGCCAGCTATGTGGGTCTGAGCTTGCCAAAGACATCTGGCAGGGGGATTGTCCACAGTAGCTCAGGAGGACTGGCACAGACTGAAAATGGATCAGAGAGCCAAACTCTCCACGTCTTACCTACTGGAGTTAGTCCACGCGTCCAAGCAGCACGGTACAAGTTTCAGGAACAGGAACAAAATGGTACACCATCCCAGAGCCCTCCAGCCCGTGACCAATCGCCCAACAACCGTGACAACTTTGCTGCCAAGCAGCAAGCACGTCACACTGTCACACAGGTCCTGTCACGCTTCACCAGCCCTCCTGCAGGAGGTGCTGGATCCCTGCGTCCAGGCCTGCCTCACTCTGCCTCTGAGGGAGGCTCCTTTCCCAGCCGCCTAAGCCAACCAATTGGCATGAAGTCGCCTTCCGTTGCAAGAATCGACCGGGGAAACCCTCCCCCGATACCTCCCAAAAAACCAGGGCTCTCTCAGACCCCCTCTCCTGCGCATCCACCCATCAAGGGAGTGGGGGAGAGCAGCCGCTCCCCTGGGTCTGGGCTAAAACCAACCACACCCCAGCTGCCTCCCAAACCTGCCCTGGACCTGGTCCCAGCCCTGACAGTCTCTCAGGTGGGTGCCTGCCTCCCCTCCTGCACTCCGGGGCCTGGCTGGGGCCCACAGCGGCAATCAGCTGCATCATGTGCACAGTTCCCCTCCACCATCAGCCCTGTCACCATTGTCAGTAGCCCATTCTCCATAGCCCCCCCCTCCAACTCTTCTTCCATTAGTGCTTCATCCACCCGTATTCCCCATGCCTCTGCAGGCAACCCCCTGGCAACAGCATCAGGTAAAGGGGCTCACCTATGTTCTATCTCCATCCAGCTCTCATTACTGCCTCTTTTCTGCAATAGCCTTTTTCAAGTGCTAGCCTTGGTTAGTCCATACTAGTGATAAGTTCACAGAGTAATCACAGGCATGAAAAGTAAAACATCTTTTCATTTCACGTTGTTCACTGCATTCTCTATCTTCTTATTTCCTCTGCCCCCCTGAAATAATTCCTGCCCTTGGCCCCTCACATCTCTCGTGTGTCGGCCACACACTCAAAAGCAGAAACTTATTTTTCTAACATGGAGGAAATGCCAGGGCAAACTTCTTTAGAAGGTGAACTAAATAGACCGACATATAAATAGTGAATTTTAAGTATTACTGTATAGTCAGATTGGTTTCCTACTAGTAACCCCTATCCTCTCTGAAGCTGATGCCAGAGGCTGCTCTCTCTCTCCCTTCCCTTTTACCATTCCCTTTGGCATGCCATGATCATTCTTCACACTTTCTATCTCCTTTTCTGTTAACTTGAACATCTGACCATTTGATATTGAAGGCCTTCTGTGTGTCTTTCCTTTTGTTCTTTAGAAATGATAACATTCATATTCACCTTGCAATGTTCCTTTATGGACTTGCTTAGTTTAACTTAGAATGATTAAAGGTATTCTAGTTTATCATTTTAGCTGTTTTGGACAATATTTTTAAATCCGTATCCTGACTTTGTTTTAATGTGTATTGACTCCAACCCCTTTATAGTGTGGTTTGAAGTGTTAAATGCAGTGTATAAATCCTTATTGAAAAATGACAAAAAAGATTTCAGTTGTATTATAATGGAATGACCATTAGATATAAATGTAACATGTAAGGGCACTGTTAGTTTGCATATTTGATAGTCTTGTTGTCTTGCATGCAAATGCATCTTGTTTTAAAATGATGTAGCTGCTCTACGTTTTAATGTAACCTACTGCTTTGATTAGACCAGAATGTTTTAATTTTGCATAAGGCACATCTTTTACTTACAAACTGAAAAACTTGACTATGTACTAAATCATTTTTAGATTCTCACTTGCTCATATGGCCAATCTTTAAAATTCTTTTTTTTTTTTTGGTTAATGCAAATGGATTTCAAGTATAGATATTTCCAGTCTTTCCCGAGAATTGCATTTGATGCACCATATTGTATTGAAAAAGAAATGCTATATAGCCTGAGAATTGAGCAGAGGAATTTATTATTGTATTTTTTTCAACAAGTCTACAAATTCAGCAAAGTCAGCAACCTAATACTAAAACCTGTCCCACAATCAGCAGTATATAAACAAACAGAAATATCAACTTAAATGGCTGCCATCTTGACTGTGAGACTTGATGCTACTTTTATTTTTTTAGATTGTAGGTATCTCTTTGTCTAATCATTAAGACAGATATCACTTCCAAAATTCCTCACTCTGTCTTTTTAACCTCCGTATTTCAGAAAGTGATGTATTGAAACATGATAATTGAGCCTGAACAATTGGGAAGTAGTCAATGTATGGCTTGGATTAATTGATAGTGCTTCTTAACCTCCTTTATATGTGTGTCTATGTCTGTGCTTTAATACTTAGAATAGATTTGTAGGACAACTCGATTTCTTTGTTCTTTTGCCATGTTTGAAGACTATGGGTGAAATTTTACCCTAAGATAACCTGCATCTGTCCTGCCATCATATCAATCTGAAGGAATGACTCAAAGTGTTGCTTTAAATTGCCCCATGGAGCAAGGAAAAAAAAATTTATATACACTTAAGTTTAAAAACCTGTTGACAGCTAAATCCAATTTGAAGTCTCTTTCCTACAACTTTGCTGTTAAAATTTGGGTTTTTTGTACAGCCAAGCATTTTCAGAACATAGATATAAATACAAAGAATACAAATGAAAACATAAATTTTAAGTTTGAAGAACTTAATAAATTATTGAATACATACCTTGTTCTGTACAAATGGAATTACACAACCAAAATACTATTTGTCAAATGAGCATGGAATATGCGGAAGCGGAAAATTGACTTGACAAGAAATATGTTTTTAAGTGTTACAGTTATTTATAAACTCATATTTCTAATAACAGAAGGAAAAAAATATCTCACACATCAAATAAAATGCCACCTTTAAAAAATATTAATGTTTTAGCTTAAGTAAATAAAAAAACAGTTTTTCTGTTTTTTTACAACTTTTACTTATGTTCTTATTTTATTTGCTGATACATGATTCAATCACATGCCCTATATTCAGACAATAATTTTATTATGAATTTTGGGAATTCTCTATAATTAGTTAATATTTTTTTGTAAAAGTGAGAATTTGTTTAACTTTTCTTGCATGTGTATCGTATTTGCAAAATTGTACCTGCAGTAACGTCTGTGTAGTTACATTTGTTCCACAGTTTAGTTACAATACTCATTTAAATTTTTTCAAAATTGCATATATTTGAACAAAGTTGTATCTCATGAAAAAATTATATATATTTTGAAGTTTGATTTGAACATTGTTTGGCTGTACATCATTAACTTTGACAAACTAATGCTGCAACTATTTCTTTGCCAAACAATTTTCTATAAGTTTTCTAACATTCTTTTTTGTTTGTATCTGCTCATCTGACAATAGAATCTGTACTATTGAAAATATATGGACATCAAATTTTTTCTTCTTTCCTTCTGCCTCCTGCTCTGAAATGCATAGCACTTCTAGTCACTTCCTCTCTCATCTGCCCTACGTCTTCGTAGTTTAACCTGTGCTGCTTTGCTGCTCTTTCCTCCTGCAGGCTGGCGTCCCCCCATAATCTCCTCTCTAAGTGGCAGTGGGCCTGCTGCCCTGGACAGTGGGCACCCCCTGCTCCTACAAGCTGCTTCCCAGGAATATGTCACTTTATTGTTAACGCTGCTTAACCAACTAAACTCAACACCTACCACCACCAACATCACCTCTTCTTCTTCCACGAAAAACAGGCCCGATCATTGTGTCTTAGACCACCACCTCAACCACATCCAACCTTTGTCTCATTTGCTGCTGCTCTAAACAGACACATAGGTGAGTGAAATTTTACAATTTGTGGAGATTTGCCATTATGCTTATCTTTCTTAGACTGAAAAATTCCAAAATGATTACTGCTTAAAAGAGTTTTGCAATTATATAAACTTTTTAAAAATATAGATGTTGGGTCTTTGTTGTTTAAGTTATTAAAGATTTAAGTCAGCCAGTTTTGTTACTACTTGCCTTAAAACGGAAAAGTTATGTGGATGTAGTTCACGTAGTTATTACGATCTTCAAACACAATAGAACATTTTTCTGTTCAAGGACAAAGATTGCAAAGTTTTTTTCATCCCATCTGTTCATCTTTTTTTAATACCTCCTTTAGGGTTGCACAGTTAAAAGGGCCTGCTAAACATACCATCATGCAAGAGGCAGGGTACAAAACATCCTTTGTCTATAACTTAACTTATTGACTTTTCTTTTCCAAATTCCATCCGTCGTTACGTCTTTGTTTGTTTTTTCTAACTCAGTGGCATTTTTATTATCCTGTTTTTAATCTTGTGTTTAGCGATTTTTTTTAAACCCTCATGAGCAGTAAATGAAACCTTTATAAATTGATACTGGTTAATTGACTTTTTAATTTTAAGGAAGGCCGAATGGCAAATCATGATTTGTATTAATAAACAGCTTGTGGTATACATTGATACAAAGAAAAGAACAGGATTGAGGTTTGGCCATCGATTTTTGATAACTGATTTAATAGTTCTCGAGTCGGTCCACAAATAGATTTTCTTCATCTCTGTGTGTCTTTTCTGTGTTTCACTTTGTTTTTGCTATTACATAAAAGATGGATTTTTTTTTTTTCCCAAAGGCTGACCGAGATAATGTAAACACAGATTAGCTCCTCTTTGAGCAGTTTGTGTCATCGGACTTCACAAAGCTGCATTTAAATCCTAAAGCAAGTCCCTGAAGCAGTTTCTAATCCACGTAAAATCAGATCTTTTTAAGACACTTAGTTTTGAGGAATAGATAGGAGGTCATGTATGACTAACCCTTTAAATGCCTCTGCAATTATATTTTCCTTTATTAGTCACTGAGCCTTTTCCAGAATAGCTCAAAATAAGTATTTCATGGTTATGTTTATGCTCATGCATTTAGCAGACACTTTTATCCAAGGCAAAGTAATGTTTGATGTTAACATTACAGTTAATATTGTTAACTTTACAGTTAACATCAAAACTAACAATAAGATAAATAGGAGAAACTCACTAGTTCAATGGCAATGGTGCCAGTGTAGAAATAGAACAAAGTATAGAGAGAAAATGTAGTAAAGGAGGGGGAAAGGTGCACGGTAAATGTTAGAGTAGGAGCTGGGTCTTCAAGAGTTACTTGAAGATCGAAAGGGATGTCATGCTTAAATGTCTCACCAAGGGAACGTGACTGGACTGAGATTGAGCCTTCTTTCATCCATTTTCTATACCGCTTATTCCTAATGGGGTCATGGGGGGAGGCTTGAGCTTATCCCAGCTGAAAATGGGCAAGAGGCAGTGTACACCCTTGACAGTTTGCCAGTCCATTGAAAGACGACACAGAGGCAAACAACCACCCGCACTCACATTCACTGCTAGAGGCAATTTGGAGGGTCCAATTAACCTAACATGGACAGTGCGAGGAAGCCACAATTCCCAGAGAGAACCCATGCAGACACAGCAAGAACATGCAAAGTCCACACAGAAAGATCTCCCGCCCCCCGGGAACGTGAACTAGGAACCCTCTTGATGTTTGGCAATGTAGCTAACCATTTATGGGGGGACATTTATTTCAAAAGACGTATTCTAATCACAAACAAAATTACATGAAACAGGGTTTTTTTGCCAGTATTTGCCTTTTATTTTCCATGACGAGTGAGCTTTTTGGTATTGCGATTGAGACAAAAAGTTGCACAATCTGTCATTTCAACAAAGATAAAAGATCATCTATATGTCTGAGATTTAGGCACATTTTTGTAATGGAATACTAATTAGGTGGCACGGTGGTGTGGTGGTTAGCACTGTCGCCTCCCAGCAAGAAGGTTCTGGGTTCAAGTCCCAGGGAGTTTGGATGTTCTCCCTGTGTCTGCGGGGTTCTCCGGCTTCCTCCCACAGTCCAAAAACCTGCATGTTAATTTGACTGGACTTCCAAATTGCCCTTAGGAGTGAATGTGAGTGTGTGTGGTTTTTTGTGCTTGTATGTCTTGTGTGTGGCCCTGCGATGGACTGGCGGACTGTCTTTTGCCCGTTGACCACTGGGATAGGCTCCAGTTCCCCCCGCGACCCCATCAGGGAATAAGCGGTAATGATAATGGATGAGATGTTTTCTGTGGAGAAAAAAGTACCTGTTTATTTCAGGATGTTGAATAGAAAAATACAGTTTTTATTTTGTTTGCTGTTTTCTTCTGTTTCTTTTTTCATGCAATGCTACAGCTTACAACACTTCATTTCAAACTGAAACACTTTCGTGTTTATGAAAATGGTGTTGTCTCATATGCATTTAACAAAACAGCACATGTCCTTTGTCTCTGTAACTCTCTCCATCAGTGTGTGCAGTTGCTGCTGTCTTTTGGATTGCCTGCTTATGTTTTGGAAGAAAATGGATACATACCCTTACACTTTGCAACTGCCCACAGCCACAGTAGGTAAACTAATTTAAACATTTTAGATGAGTCCGTCCCGATTAATCTTTTTCTCTTTTTTTGTTTCTTGTTCTCAATTACTAAGTGCAAAACAAAGAAGCAGACAGAAATGTGGATGTATATTACATTTGTACTAGTGATTTTGTGTAATAGATTTCAGCAAATCATACACTTTTAAGCAGATGTATATGCTTGATGTACACTACAAGTTTTAGCTTGAAACACTCATTATTCTGACATTTGTATGAAGATACACACCAACATCACAAATTATTCAACATAAGAATATGGTCCCCAGACATTAGAAGTTTAAATGAAAGTCTGTGTGTGCTTTTTGAGTAATTACATATAGCTGGAAAGCAAGTGTAGCTGGAATCTGCTAAATCAAGTAGTGTGCAGTTCTTGTTACGTTATTGTCAGTTGAGCTTCTCATTGCCAAACATAAAAAATGCATTCTTATTTATGATTGAGCTGAAAGGTTTGCTCCCACCGTACACTGTATATGCTGTATATTTGTATCCCTTGATATTGATGGTTCCCAAAGAATAATCCCAAATACTGTAGTTTCTGTCAGTCACAGTTTATTTTATTGGGGTTGCAAAAAAGAACAGTGCCAAGGAACAGCTGGGGTTGTAATAACTGATCACCAGGTTATTTATAGACTGGGATATCCAAAACGCATGCTGACCTGCCCCCAACCACATATCCACGCAGAGCTTACTTGCTGATGGTAACTTTATTTAGGTTTTTGTTTCTTAGTTCTGTTGTTATGAACAGAAGCAAAAGCAAAACAAAATATCTCATGATTGCTGGCAGCACTGTTGATGTATTAAAGGCTCCAATATATTCCCTGTTTACACATGGGTTTTACTGTGCATTTCTCCCTTCAGCTGCCTAAAGGGGCTGCTGTCTGCAGGAGCTGCTATGGACTCTGTGGCAGTGGGGAGGCAGACTTCCTTTTTCCTAGCCTGTGAAGCAGGAAGACATGACTGTGTTGTGTTCTGCTGAATGCTGGAGCTGATTGCTCACTCATCACCTCAGTAGGTTTTCCTTTAGTGCCCTGACCTCTGGCTGTATTTTTTCTAAATAAAATGTATAGCTCAAGTTGTTGATTTAAGTCATTTTGTACAATACAAGAACATGTCCGCTCATCTCACATGTTGCATGCCTTAGCAGCATACTATGTCTCCCTATATTTAGTTACCTGCTTTGTTCTGCACTTAGCCTAACTAGCCTTCTGTACCAGGACTGTCTCTGAAGGATTTCCAACCTTGTTAGAAAATATGAAGGTAACACACAAATATAATACTCCAAATATTGGTCAAGGTAACAGTATGAATGTACTGTCAGAACTGAGTTTGGTCAATTCTTAGACAGTGTTTGTCTTTGATTATGATTATATTACCTAGTTTAATATTTAATTGACATGATGATATTTACGTGCAGTGTAATGTATCATGCACCTGTTCCACACAAAACGCTAACGATAATAAAGTTAAAAAAATAATGTCAAATAAAATATACAATCAAACAAAAAACGACTTCTGATTCAGAAACTTTCTGGTGGTTGTTTTGGGGAAAGTATCCTTCACTACTTTCCCAATAAATCCCACAACCACTTCTGTAAACACACTGACGTCATCACTTTAGCTCCGCTGGAACATGTCCCAGAGTACTGTCCGCAATACGGTCTCTGATTGGTCAGAACATCATACATCACTTCTCCCTCTACTGGGGCTGTTCGCCTCAACCGCTGCCTATGAGGGTTGCTTTCAGCTTCATGTTGCTCGGCTAATGCAGCGTCTGTGTCCGCTTGCGAGTGGATGTAGACCGTGCTGACAAATGAAGTGAATTCCCACGGAAAGTAGAAAGGTCGGCGTTTGATTGTTAAAAATTCCGGGTTGGGCGAGCAGGACTAAGAGAGACAACACCTTTGCACCAGTTTGTGATGATTACAGTGAGAAATACGTACATTAAGACAACGTTTACAAAAATAACAAGGACAATTCTTGTCTTTTCATGAAGCTTTAATTTTTGCAGTCTTTATATTAGTAATAGTAATATCAAAGATGATTGAATAAGAAAATATGATTTAAAAAAAAAAAAGTATGTGCAGAGCATAAAATACCCCTCTATGGATCTGTGCCCTGCTGACAAGGGAACTGAATTTCTCATGAAACCGGCCGGCCTCCCTTTTTTTTTGGCCAGCATGCAATCTGCAATAAAAGTTGTTGTGTATGGTGATAAACCAATGTGTCTGTCATATGTGATACGACCAGGTCAGAACATGGTGAAGACCAGTTAAAAACGATTAAAAAAAGAAAAAAAGGTAAACACATTCACTGGCATCATTGCCATCCTTTCCTGTGAAACAACTGTGAGAATGCTGAGCTTCTGAATAAATGTGCCATAACACATGTAGAAATTGCTTCAAATTGGGAAGAACCTGGGAGGCCTGCATGTGGGCAACAGTGCTCATTAAAGAATTGGCTGCCCAAAATATTTCAGTTCTGTTTTTCCTCTGAACACTGAATCAGACAAAATATTTCTGAAATCCAAAGTTGCTGCTGTGGATTTAGTTTAACTTTGATTGAGTAATTTGAAGCTGATTGATTTTGTTTCAATTTTGTTGAATTTTTTCAAATTCATTGAACTTAGTTTAATTATTTGAATTTAGTTTAATTCAGTTTAACTTGGTTGAAAGTCCTCTGAGTTGGATTCAAATCCAGGACAATGAGAGGATAAAAATCTTTGGCTCAATAACTTAATAAAAGATGGCATAACAGTGTTATCTGAAAGAGCTGAAACATTTGATGCTTAATTTCTTGAAATATGTTGTAGTAATTGAGGGATGGAAAAGCATACAATCATAATACAGTGAGTAGAAAGAGAAAGAGGACAACAATAGTTCTGTTCAGCGTTCTCAGAATTAATGAATGATCTTACTTAAATATTGTGGTTGGATAAACTGATTTGATATGAAAATTCAGTTGCATTTTAATTCCTCCTATACCCAAAGATAGAGGTTGAAGTCGAAAGTCATATCAGCTACTCTATGAACAAATCTGATTAATCTCAGGCATGAAATTAACCCCATACAAGCTGAAGCTCTGTATTTTTCTTTGCAGGATGGTGTAAAGTGCTATATGCTGCTGTGCTCTCAGGATATTTGGACATCATACGTCTCCTCCTCTGCCATCCGGCTCAGATTGACCCCCAATCATACACCATCCTTGCACACCGCTGCTTTGCTGAACCAGACCAACAGTGATAGCTAGACCACTACTCGCATGGCTGCGGCATTTGGCCTTTAGGTATAAATCTAATATACATTATAACAATATTCAAATGTTTACAATTCTCTAACAGAAACTTTTGCAAAGCTTTCCAGATTTTTTTATAGTGTTGTTTTACAGTGTCTTTGATCATCTTGTGATAAAGTCCTTATTGACCTAATGAATATTCTGATCAGCAGTCTAAACATTGGATCTCACAGGATACATTTCTCAATTTTGTAACACATCATCAGTCTCAATGACCATGCAAAGACTCAACCTACTCCTCTTCACCATTATTCTGCTGCAGTAGCATGATGTAAATAAAATATACATAATTTATTACCAGCTCATCGTAATCCACTATATATCATTAATTAATGTCCAACCTTGTCCATCTTGACACTGGCAGGTTGATTAGATTGTTGTCTTTGAAGGCTGGAAATATTCAGCTACAATTGATTAAAGAGACACTAGACTTTACGCGTGACTAGAATAGAAAAGAAAATTTTTATTGCTACTGGAAATAATTAGTATTATCTAACAGCGAGATACCATGGGCATCTCTTTGTTGCTTTTCACAAAAAAGATAAGTCAAAAAAGTTTTAAAAAATGTGGAAAAAATGAACACAAGGTGGAGGTAAGCACCGTTGCCTCACAGCAAGAAGGTTCTGGGTTCGAGTCCCAGGGGACCCAAGACCTTTCTGTGTGAAGTTTGCATGTTCTGCCTGTATCTGCATGGGTTCTCTCCGGGTTCTCCAGCTTCATCCCACAGTCCAAAAACCTGCATGTTAGGTTGATTAGACACTCCAAAGTGCCCTTAGGAGTGAATGTGAGTGTGCATGGTTGTTTGTCCTTGTATGTCTTGTGTGTGGCCCTGCGATGGACTGGTGGACTGTACAGGGTGTACCCTGCCTCTCGCCCATTGACCACTTGGATAGGCTCCAGTTCTCCCCGTGACCCCATTAAGGGAATAAGCGGTATTGATAATGGATGGATGGATGAACACAAGGTTAAACACCAGAATTTACTGTATATTTAGAAAAAAAAACTTTTGGAAGTAAAAATTGTTGTAAAAAAAAGTTGTTAAACTATTTACAAGCTATAAATACAGTAGTAGCTTTGTACAGGGCAGAAGAACAGCAATAAATGGTATGTATTATTAGTACGAGTGTAAGTATTCTAAGTAGAACAGTAGAGCAGTAATGGTAATAGGGCAGTCGGTGATAAAGTGACAACTAGATTACAAATCAAGTAGATTTTAAATTGATTACAGCCAAGTTGTACTCAGGGTTGATGTAATCTGTGTGTGCAAAACTGTGTACAGGACTCTCTGGAGGTGGACTTTGACAGGAATGACAAGTGCAACTGAACAATACATGATGCGGCAACTGCAAAGATCTAGTGGAAAACCTCTGTGAGTGTTGAGCATGCATCTGTGTCCTTATTTGTACGAACAATCCTGAGAATTATTTTTGTAGCATACCTTGTCGTATGCAAGGTATTAAACCATTATCAGCAACAGCATCAATTTATCCATAATACAGGAGGCACAGCATGTCACAAAAATCAGCACATCCCTCACATTCTTGTAAATATTGTATTGTATATTTTCATGGGACAGCACTGGAGATATGACACTTTGATACAATGTAAAATTGGCAGGGTACATCAAATGTTCAAATTGTGCCCAGTGTCTTGGCCTCACTAAGAGTCAGTTATCCAAGCAGCTAAACATGTACTCAGCAACTCCACAGAAGCAGATTCTTTTTTGTGAATTTACTGAATACTTTATCTTGTGAAACTGAAATACAAACATACAAAACATACGTTAAGAATTGTACATGTATAAACATAAATTACGATTGACTAAGCTCCGTCACGTATTTGTTAACGTTGTTAACATCAACATATGAATTACCGTAAAAGGTACTAGAAATATGTCCTATAGTAAAAACAAATACTTACAGACGTTGCTTGAACAAACATGGAAACAAACTGTCACAAATTAGGCGTAGAAGACGAAGGCAGCCGTCTTCGCTACCGGCAAACTGAAGCTGACTCCAGTTGCTAGGATACCGTAAACTTCCTGTCTAGCGGGTTGTCAATTAAGGTCTCGCAAGATAGTTTTTTATAATAAGAGCAACAATAACAAGTAGTTAAGTAAGTAAGTAAATCTTACTAAAATGTAACCTACTGAAAATTGCATAAGAAGAAAATATAAAACTGCAAACATAACACCCAGTTTGTAATTTTCTCTCCCCGCTGCCACTTGACTCATTAGTGTTATAAGATTACAGTAATGAATGGGCGGCCGGTGTTTTAAATATGGTGTTATTGCTCTCACACTCTATAAATCTGGTCACTGAAAGTTTAAGATGGCACCTTATGGAAAATAACCCTGTGAGAAAATTGCTTGCACATCCCCAACGTCAAATCCAGTCTTGTGACTGCCAGCATTGCTGCAGAACCTGAAGGGGTACGAGGCCAGGCTGTCTGCTCGCTCGCTGTTTGCAGGATGCACTCAAGTCTGTTCTTGGTGTGGGCAAAGGATGCAGCGTATTAAACAGTGATGGAGGAGATGAGGACACTATCAATGGTGGCTCTGTAGAAGTGGAAGGGAATCTTGGGAGAGATGTTCATCTTATAGAGCAGTCTGTGGAGGAGCATCTTCTGGTATGCCCGCTTGATGACCTTGAATGAATGTGTCTCCCACTTAAGCTCACTGGTGATGGTGGTGCCCAGGAACTTCACAGAGAAGTTGATGAGAAGTGGGGAGTGGAAAGGTGGGTGTCTGAGGAAGTCCATGACCATCTCCACCATCTTGTTGATGTTGAGTCCCTGGTTGTTGTGTGTACACCACGCTGCAGGCTGTGACACCGTGTCCGTATACGCTATCTCATTGTCATCCTTGATGAGGCCGAAGACCGTTGTGTCATCCATAAACTTGAGCAGCTTGATGGATGAGTGGCTGGAGAGGCAGTCATTGGTGTACAGGGAGAATAGGATGGGGGAGCACCGATGTTGGTGATGAGGGGGGCCGACATGTAGCTGCTTGAAGAAGGTTCCTATAAACAATTGCATTCACTCGGCCATGTAGCTGTATAAGAGGCCCAACTCCTGCTGCAGAAAATATACCCCAAACCATGACTCTTCCTCTTCCAAACTTCACTGAATTCTTTACACACTTTGGGTTCAGTCTATCTCCAATTTTTTGTTGAACATAATGTTTTCCATCCGACCCAAATAAATTTAACTTGCTTTCATCAATGAAATCAACACATGTTTTCCTCTGTCTACACAAAGCTTAGTCTTACCTTTTGATTCTTTCTGCTAATGAGAGGTTGGTAACTGCAAAGCGGAATTTCAGTCCAAATGCTCTTAAACATCAAGACACTGTATGATTAGACAGATCCATACCCTGTTCGGCACTGAGCTGGCAAGCAATTCCAGCTACAGTGTGTAAACGATTGCCTTTGACATCCTCCGCAGCATCCTGTCCTCTCTTGTATTTGTCTACCGTGGATGACCAGCCTTCTTGGGGAACTTGAACGAGTTTTTGACGTTATAAAGATTCAATATTCTTGAAATCACAGATATGGAATGACCAACTTGTTTTGCTATGGCTGATAGTGTCATTTTTTTGGCCTTCATCTGGACAACCGGCTGCAGGAGGCTTTCAGTCACTCTAGAATGCCCCACCAACTTGCAGAGTCAGCGAAACTGGAAGTTAGACTGCCAGTACAATTGGTGACAATGATAAATATAAAATTACCACCTAGCGTTAGATTAACACTAGAACTACCACGGAGGGGTCAAGTGACATTTTTACCTAAAATCCCCACAAGAGGGTCATTTGACCCTTTGGACCTCCTGCGGACACTCCTTTTGTTGTGGATATGTGGCTGTTAGCAGCTCATAGCTTGATCACTTGAGTCACAGAGTCGCTGTGTGGGGGAAGGGAACCCCAAGGCAAGCTTTTAGTATAGTTTTTTAGTGGATTTTTATGCAGTGAATCATCAGGATCAACGAGAATTTGGGATCAAAACTCTAAACATTTATTGTTAAAAAAATACAAAACAAAACATATTTACAATGAATGCAAAAGCAACTGTTTTCCCAGTTTTCGTGTGGAAGGTTGTGGCACAAGTAACTTATTTTTGTGTGCCAAAAATAGAAGAATAAGAAATTACAAAGAAAAAAAGCATATTTACAAACAATGCAAATGAGTGAAATACATTTGAGCAGTGACTAACAATTCTGGCACTGCCATTGCCCCTTTCGGCATTTCCCACATGTGTATTTGTAACAGTCATCACAGCGCACTGTTGCACGATTGTCCTTGCATTTGATTTTAGCCTGACACTTGGCTCTTTGTCCGAGTTGTGGTGTGGAGGGTTGTTGCCGAAGCAATTGCTCCTTTTGGGCCTTTTTCATACCCACGTGGGAGTGAGCCAACTCTCTTGCCAGTTCAAACAGGAAATCCACCCGTCGTTCCTTTCTCCCGGTGCATAATTGATAGAACACGTGGGCATTCAGTGCTGCAATGTCTATCATGTTGTAGAACACTGCTACTGGCCAGCGCCTTGTTCCTGCGCGGACAGTGTATTCCCGCACCATCTGGTCCATGATATCGACGCCGCACTTTGTTGTGTTGTAGAGTGTGATGGTGTTTGGCTTCTTTTTGGTGGTTTTCTGTGTCTCAATTGTGCTGTGCATGCTGCTGAGAACATACACAGTCTTCTTCCGCTTGGGCGCATACGCAGTCAGTGTGGCACCAGTGGATGAAAATACCTGCGTGGTAAATTCATCGCGGTGCATCTGTCGAGTTGACGGTGGGATTTCTTGGCGAATCCTGTTGACTGTGCCGAAGATGGTTGTATTCCGGCTAAGTAGTCGTTTTGCAAGTGACAGTGATGTAAAGAAATTGTCTGTGGTAACATTTCTGCACTTGTCCAAGAATGGTTCCATCAGCCTCATGACTACACTCTCAGACACTCTCTCCCCACGAGGCCGAATGGGGTCCTTGCCAAGATATGGGAGGATGTTGCAGACGTATTTGGTTTTCAAGTCACACGCCAACCAAAACTTGATACCAAACTTGTCTGGTTTAGTTGCAATGTACTGTAGGAAACAGCAGCGAGTCTTGCACGGGAAAAGTTGTTCGTCAATGGTGATGTGTTGACCAGGAATGTAGGATGTGATGCAGTTGGTGACAAACAATCCCCTTATGTTTGAAATTGCAGCAAACCTATCAGTCTGTACTCGCTCACTGCGGGTGTCTCTGTCATCAAAGCGCAGGTGATGCATGATGTTTTGGAAACGGCCTCGGGACATGGTTTCGATGATGTGTGGGCTTCCCAGGTTTTTCGACCAACAGTCAGGCAGTGATGGCACCTTGAAGATTCCCCTCATGATGGTGATGCAAATAAATGCCATTAGTTCAGGTATGCCCATGAACCAATCCACATGCTCGGTTTGCTTCGCATGTTGAATTGTACAGTCTCGAATGATGCCAAGCATGTCCAGAGTGATGAAACAAAGGAAGCTCTGAAGGCGACTTGTGATTGACCTCCTGGCCTTAGCTGTTGGCTCTCCATCTGCGCTGTATGGCGATGGTGGGGTGAAATGTGGACCCGTTCCCACCTGTTCTTCATGCCATACTGTGCCATCTTTTGCAGTCTCTGTCACATCAGTTGCCAGCCAACATTACATTTTATGAACAATTCAACAGTGTCAGAGACTGAAAAGAGGGACAAACTCTTGAAAAATTCAGACAATGGCTTGAGCGTCCAATCACTGCACTATGGAACTATTGATTACACTATGGAAATACTGACTTGAAATATGTCTCATTTCTTTTACTTCTATATCTCTATATTATATCATAACTGTATCTGTCAACACTCTTTCCTGGTCATGTTAATCTTGTCTGCCTCAACTGACCTAGTATGTTTTTTTGCACATTTTTTTGCAACTCATAGAATGTTCTTTGCACAATTATCTTTATTACTCTTACTTGTACATAGCCATTTGCAAGGATGTACTAAATGATTGAGACATGTACAAAAGCATTTGAAATTTGATGAAAGTTATGATAAATGCCATTCTGTTGTGAGGAACTGCAAATTAGTTTTGGGATTTGTCCATGTTTTGAGAATGATATCTCAATTTCAAGAAATGAGCCAAACCAAGGGAGAAAAACTGTAAGACACTGGGAGGAAGCTGTCTGTCCCCGTTTGTCTGTGGCTGTTAGCACTGTAAGGTGTGACCCCCTCACCCCACACACGGCCCATAACAGCCTCATTACCATGACAAAATGAGTGATTAATGTATTCGATTCAATAACTGTGAGCATATCTGTAAAGATTCTCAGTCATCCAGGCCAGGATCAAGCTTTAAAAGTTTAGTTTTTAGAAGACGTTTCATTTCTCACCTAAGAATCTTCTTCAGTTCTAACTGCCATGCAGGGGTCTGTCCAGCCATCATGTCTCCTCTTTTAGCTCCTGTTCTTTCTCCAGTATCTGCTGCCTGAGGTATTAGGCATTTCATCAGTTGTGACATTCTTCCTGATATACTCATTGAGGTTTGTTGTATTATCCTGGATAGTAGTTCTTACACTCACCAGCTATCTTGTTTGTAGAATCAGAATCAGAATCAGAATCAGAAATACTTTAATAATCCCAGAGGGAAATTATTTTTGTTACAGGCTCCATAAGCAAAACAAAGGCATATACATATACATATACAATCTTAATAGTGTCAATGATTAAGATTGACTCTCAGAGGGAGGCGTTGTACAGATTGAAGAAGGATTTCCGGTGGCGCTCTGTGGTGCATCTGGGTGGTGTGTATGATGCTGCAGGCAGATGTTGGGTTTGCTGAGGGAGGGATGTACAGGACAGCAATGATGACATGAGGGATCTCTCTGGGCAGATGGTATGGACGGAGTCCAACGGCAAGCAGTTCCACATCCGGGCTACAGAGCTGTTCCTTAACAGTGATATGACCCGGGTAACACCATCTGCTGTTTACTAGAATGGCCAGTCCCCCTCCTTTCCGCTTGCCACTCTTAGGATCCTTGTCAGCCTGGATGGTGTGGAAGCCATCCACGGAGACAGTCTGGTCCGTTATGTCCCTGTGCAGCCACGTCTCCGTGAAGCACATCAAACTGCACTCTCGGTACTCTGGGTGGCCCCGCGTCAGAGCCGTTAGCTCGTCCATGTTGTTGCCAAGAGACCGAACGTTGCCCATAATAACAGAGAATTCCAAGCTACTTGTATCTATCTTCAATGTCTGTAATGTTCCCTCTTGGTAGTGCAATCCCCTCAGTTCTGACAACCTTACCTTTCATTTTTACCATCCAAATATTCTTCTCTAGTCAGAATGACACCTCGATGTGGTCGCTGTAGATCCTAGTGGTGCGGATCAGTGCATCAAAGTCTAGTTCACACCTGATATACAGCTTGATGTTATCCATGTAGAGGAGGTGGCTGATGTTTGCTCCTTTCTGTTGTTGGTATCCGTAGCCATACTTGTTAATGATCTGGCTGAGGGGGTCCAGGCCAGTGCAGAACAGCAGTGGGCATAGAGCATTGCCTTGAAAATTTCTGCATTTGATGGTGACTTGTGGAGTTGTCTTGAAGTCCTCTAGTGTTTTCCACAATGCCATTGAATCCCTTCCTTCCTTGGGGTCCTGTTGATCTTGTACAGTTTTATGTATTCCAGGATCCATGTGTGTTAGGAACCCCGACAACCCTTTCAAAGTCTGTGTTTACACAGAAACACAGTTGTATGTAAACTGCAGTTAAAGGCACCATGCCATAGCTGATATCTGATATCTGAAAATCATAGCAGAGAGAGCTATTGAGTTCACAAATACAACATTTTTTCCATTCCCTCATTCGGTTGTGTTTATTTTTTAATATATCAGAGTCCCGTAGCTTAAGAATGACCAAAACATTATGAATTATGTGTGTATTAAACTTCATTGGGATATCAATTTGATGAAAGCCTTACCCCAAAGAAAAGTTTAATTTGAAGTTTCACAATAAGCATGTCAATTAGAGAGGATCTGATGTTCTCTTCTACTTTACTGTATGTGTGTTTTTGACAGGACTATCTGAGTATTGCCTTGATGAATTACCTCTGGAATCCCTCTTCCCCCTGCCACTCCTGTACAACTGTGTCTGTTTAGTAAGCACACAATACATCCATGTGTGTGTCTTCATGCAAATGCAGATAAATTACTGACAAGGATGAGGTTGAAGAGGATGTTAGAAAATTAAAATGGTAAATGAATGGTGAATGATGGACAAGATTAAAGGAAATGGAGACAGCAAATAAGAGTTACTTATAGTGTAGCTCCTATATCCACCCAACTGGTTGTGCTAAACAGGGGTGATCGAAAGAAATGTAATTTCTGAAAGTCTATTTGAAGTATTTTTGGTATCATTACTGACATCATGAGTCCAACTGAATACTTTTTGTTGTGGATTTAAGGGCTACAGATAGACTGATTTTGTTTTTACATGCAGTATTCACTTAATTATGTTTGGTCATCTTTCATAAGTTTCTCTGTTTGGGTGTAGGCACAGCAGTATGGTAATCTAATCTTTCTTGGGCTTGAAGGCTTGAAGGAGTACATCTGTAATGTTGTTGCTCGCTACATCAAGGTACATCCTCCAATCTTGAAACAGCAAAACATAAAGCTGCTATCTTACCAATGCAAAACAGTTAAGTTTGAACACCAAACAAAGGTATAGATATTGATTCCTGACTGAATAAGAAAACAACTGGTTGAAAAGAGGCCTGTTCATATTAAATTCAGTTATTATTGAAATGACAGTATCACCTTAATTTTTTTGGGAAAACTTTTCACATGACATTTTGTAAAAAGGCTAACAATTTGCTTCTTTAAAAAAAAGAGTGATGCATTAAAACAAAAAATTGCATGAAAACAGCTATGTAATTTCTCCCAGCACTGTGAAACATGACCGCAGCTTCAATACTTCAGCAGTTCATAGTTTTGCAAACTTCCACCAGTGGAACTGCCAAGTAATTTGTGATGGTGTTGTCATTGTCACAGTTTCTGTCTGTATTTCAGCAGCTGTCAGCAGTGTTTAATTCACTCTAGTGTTGAGATTGTAGTGTTATTATGGCAAAGTTTATGAATGACATTTGTCTCTAGAAGTAATCTTACACAACAGACAATGTGCACATATGTCATAATTTTTTCTTTTGTGATTCAAGACAGGTATGTAGGATAGTTCTTGGAGAGTATACAATTGAAAATCATTTTCTGAATCATTGTTCATAAACATAATTGAAATACTGTAAAATAATATATTATTCATAATATATGCATTTACTTAGTACATAGTGGTTGCTTATCTCTCTTTTGACATCTCTTCTCTCTCCCTCCTTCTCGCCCTGCTTTTCTTTTCTTCCATCAGTCCAAGGGTTAATCAGCTTTAACATAGTAAAGTTGAAGGTGGAACATAGCCTGACCAAAGACCAGCAGCTGTGTTTCACTTCACAAAAACTTTGACACATGAAAAATGGCAATTTTTCTAAATAATTCAGAGCTTGTGATTAAAAAGATTATCTTTTTTTTACTCACTATCCTTTTTTTCTACCAGAATTTTCCACAAGTGGGCACATGAGAGAATTTGGATTAAACATTTGGTCTAGCCTACTTTATGATTTCCAGTCTCTTTTTTATAATCCGTCAAATCAAGAAGTTTTTAGTTGGTTGCAACTGTTATTTACTTATTTACCTCCTCACTCTCCTTTTTGTTTGTCAGGCTTTCTGGTGGAGTCGAGGTTTAGGGAAGCAGCTGGTCATATTAGTCACTCTATGCTGGTTCTGATGACTTGTGAAGGTTTCATCCCACACGGACCTGTTGGGAGACCACCACTGAAGTCTGGTCAATAGAGGCCCTGGATTGCCACTGGTCCTGAACACTGGTAACACAGAGGCCAGAATCTGTGTTTTATGCGACAGATGCTATGATTGAACATTTCATAAATAAAAAACTTAGTATTCAAAAAGTCAAACCCATTTTTATAAATATCTCAGGTCTTCACACCTTCCGTGATGACAACTGCCTCACCAGAACACTGTCAAAGCCCCATGTACAGAGCCTATCCTCTAAGAACTCAGCCTGCAGCAGTATTTCTGCTGGGTTACCCTTCAATGGGATCGGGATGCACTGCAAGGACTTCTGGGAATGACTTCTATGGTCAGCCTGCTTGGAGTTGCTGTTGCCACAGATTTATTGCAATATGCAATTTTGCAAGATTCAGTGCTTGTAATTTATCTTTAATCAGCAAAAACAAAGTATTTTTTTTCTTCCCCTTGTTCTGTCTCTCTTCATGGCAATCAAAATGTACTCTGCGTGTGTATGGCATGTATGGCATGTTTACTTAACCAAAGGATGATTTAAATATATCCTCCTGATGTCCACACTCATTGATTTATTTATTGCAGTTAAAGTTTTGTTCATGTTGATGCCAAATATAGCTGAGGCAATAAAAAAGTGAGAAACAGCAAAGATGTACAAAGAAAAATTGGATAAAAATACAAGATCAAGATCAAGCAAATTAGTAGCTTAAGGGAGCACAGAAATCACCCATGTAACACTCAATACAGAAGTAGCCTGAAACAAGAGCCCCCTTTTTTATGTTTATGCATTTATCAGACAACTTTATCCAAGGCAACTTACAATGCAGATACAACATTACAGTTGTTAGAATCAACCTAACAATAAACTATCCATCCATCCATTATCAATACCGCTTATTCCCTGTTGGGGTCGCGGGGGGAACTGGAGCCTATCCGAGTGGTCAATAGGCGAGAGGCAGGGTACACCCTGGACAGTCCGCCAGTCCATCGCAGGGCAACACACAGGACATACAAGGACAAACAACCACTCACACTCACATTCACTCCTAATGGCAATTTCCCCAATCTCCAATCAACCTAACATGCAGGTTTTTGGACTGTGGGAGGAAGCCGGAGAACCCGGAGAGAACCCACGCAGACACAGGGAGAACATGCAAACTCCACCCAGAAGGGTCCTGGTTCCCCCAGGATTCGAACCCAGAACCCTCTTGCTGGGAGGCGACAGTGCTAACCACCACACCACAACAAACTAGGCAAGGCAAATTTATTAGTAAAGTACAGATCTGTTACTCCAGATCTGTTGAAGCAGAGACCAACTACCTAATACCATAATATACCACCATAATTTGCAAATAAATTCTTAAAAAATCAGACAATATGATCTTCTGGATTTTTTCTCCTCATTTTGTCTCTCATAGTTGAGGTTTACTTATGATGAAAATAACAGGCATCTGTCATCTTTTTAAGTGGGAGAACTTGCACAATTGGTGGCTGACTAAATACTTTTTTGCCCCACTGTATGTGTCTATGTGCTCCCTCCCCTGCCCTTCTTTGTCTGTCTGTTATCTTTGTCTTGACTTGGGTCAGAGCCTCTCTCACAATTTGCTCCTTCACCATCTTGGTGAAGCTGGAGACTACGAGACCTGCTGAAGAATTTAAACAGACAAAACATGCCCTGCCCTGAAACAAAGTAACCTCTCTTGTCTCAATCTGGCTTCCAGAGAGTGGCCTTGGAGCCACTTCTTATCAACTTTTGCCCTGGATGGAAATGCAGACCGATGCTCTGCCCCGCCTGCCCCCAAGTAGAAACATGTCTGCACTCATTAGAAGCAGGAAGCAGGTACATTGAGGGAAATCACTAGTCAGACTGGTAGAGGCAGTAGTGGTGACATTGTAGAGAATGGGAAGTAGGAGGATGCTCTCTGAAGAGCTGGGTTTTCAAGAGTTTCTTGAAGATAAACAGGGACGCCCCTGTTCATCAGTGAGGCAACTCCTGTGTGACGTTTTGTTAATTTTCCTCAGGAAGAACAGCTGCTTGCACAGATATGTGCTACCATCTGGACAAACGACGTCGCACATTTTCATCATACCATTCTTTACAAATTCCCGCTCGGTAAACGTCCGTCCTGATTTGGCAATCTATTCGGCCACAATAAAACTTGCTTTCACAGCAGCTTCACTTTGTGTTTTCACTTTGGTGAAAACCATCTGCTGGGATGTCAAATTCTTCTTCAACTCCTCTTCCCTTTGTGGTTGGTGCCCTGCTCTCAGGTTTTTAAACTTGTCCTGATGTTTTGTTTTTTTAGTGCCGTCTTAGGTTATACTCCACTACAGCGACATACTCTCCCAAAGGAGACACACTGGTTTACCTGCAATTTCAGTAAACATATACTCATTCTCCCACCAGCTTTGAAAGCCTCGGTTTTCAGAATTGATTTTACTCTTGGACATTGTTGGGGCCTAGCTTGATTTGATATTAGCGTTGTATACATAAACAGACCACAAACTTGAAACGTTGCTGCCATTGATGGCAAATTGCACTGCATCTTGGGATTTATAGTGTGTGTTATTGGGGCTTCATATCACAGGGCCGTTAAAATAATATATATAAAATGATTTTGCGGATTGTACGGAGGGCCGGATGTGGCCCGCGGGCCTTGAGTTTGACTTATGTGCCCTAGGGGATCAGTCACCTTGCACAGCCAACAGTGGCAGTTCAGTGCATGACCCAGTTTCCCCAGCCAATCCCAGGAGCCAAGACCAATTTACAGGTGAACACAGAAGCAATGAGCAAATGTACCCTACCCAAATCCCCACCCTCTGATATGTAATATGGAATGTGAGGGAATGACTGTCAGGGATCCTGATGTCTTCAGTAAACCTGTGGATAAATCATTTTGTTATCAAGTGGACTTTATGATTCAGATCTCCTGAAACAACAATCAACTTGATTGTTCACTATTGTAACTTTTTCATTTCAGTTAAATTAATTTTCCTTAGAAGAAGACCAAAGATAAAATATGTTTAATGTTCTCCTCTGCTTCTCATCTATTTGGGAACAGATGTGTCGTTGCCAGATGGTGTCATTGGTGTTGTGGATAAACCAAGTTTCGCAAAAGCTCAACATTTGTTGAAGGACCTGAAAAGTTTGATAGACCCTGCTAGACTCTGTCATGGTACAGGTAGTTTTTCCTCATATAGGGGCAGTGGGTTTATCTTTGTACTTATTTATTTAAAAGTTTGCATTGCAATTTAGTTCTGGTCCGAATGATCTAATTAAAGAAATTCTGTTTGTACAATAATGTTGCCCTGCGATGGACTGGCGGACTGTCCAGGGTATACCCCGCCTCTCGCCCATTGCCCACTGGGATAGGCTCCAGTTCTCCCTGCGGCCGCTTATTAGGGAATAAGTGGTAACGAGAATGGATGGATGGATGTTTGTACAATAAAGATACGATTGGTTGAAAATGTGTTGAACCATTTTTTTTAGATTTCAAACATTAAAGTCTGATAGCCTCTGCCGTTAAAAAACGAGGTGAAAGTTGAAAAACAGAAGCATTATAGTACAGTGGGGCAAAAAAAAAAAAAATTTGAGGATGTAAGGTTTCAAGAGGTTAAAATCCTGTGGGCTTGTGTTTTTTAAAGAACAACATACCATATAATTGTTTGCTTGTTTTCATCTGCTGGGTTGCTTGTTTCTGTGGCAAGCTCTGGCAATATCAGATCCGTACCCCTATTACAGTAATAATGAACAATGATGACTCATCTGTGATTTGGGATATTCACAAATATAGTAATTGTGAAAAGTGTACATGTCATATAATTAAAGAATATGCAGTCTCAGCTGTACAAGAATGTGACTGGTGTGTAATATCTGTCATTTATGTACAAAGCATGATCAGGATAATATCTTAAGCAACACACGGTGAGTTTTTGTGAGTCTTTTTTAAATGTTTTAGGATTCAAACAGCAAAGAGAACAGAGGCAGAGAAAATGTTACATTTGAAGAGCAGTATTCCCTTTAGTTATTGTTGCCAGATACTATGCGTACTGACTCTAGCACACCTATTTCTTCTACCAGAATTTGTCTTTTGAAAGCTGCTGATGATAGCTCAGTGTTGACAGCAAATTAAGTTGGAGCAGCTAAAGAAAAGTTAGAGGAGTGGTTAAATGAATAAGTTGAGAGTCTGACCATTTGTATTTATGTTTGTCTATACAGGTGGCTGGCCCATCTCTGGAATGCTGTGGTTATATTCTCATGTGGAAAAAGCTTTTCTCTCCTGGCTAACTGCCAAGCATTCTTCCTCTCTTTCTTCATCCCTTTGTTGCACATACCATCTCCTAGCAACATTGGACTGAGTGCCGGACAGCAAGCTGTGGTGAAAGCTGCCTTCAGCACCCTGGAAAATGAGGTGATTCTCCTGGGTAACTCCCTGCCTCAACATGGTGCGCACAAAGAGTTGCTGGTGTCAAACACATGAATGACTCATTTTTGGTGGAAAGTAAACGGAGAGGATAGAGGAAAGTGAACATAACGAGAAAGAATTCTGACATTCCTCTTCTTTGCAATTCTCAGAAATTGACAGATACCTGCTGGAGTTTCCATGTAGCGCTTTCTGCCTATCACGCCTTGGGTCCTATAGAGGGAAAAGCTGTGGCAGAAGAGGAAAGGGGAAGGAATATCATCAAGTAGATACAATCCAACACCAGTCCTACAAAGAAGTAAGGTCCCCCAGTGAGCTGGAGTTGCGATGGATCCTTCGAAGGGGTAAGAGCCCTGCCCTGCTAGTATGCATTCTAGCTATTTCCAAATGGAAGGCCTCATGACATGGTCTAAGCTCACAGGAACCATAGCTGGTGATTCAGACAACACTTTTTTCTAGACATCGGCAGTTTAGTTGTTGCAATGCAAATAAGTTGTTGGAATAGTTTCTTCTGGAAATATGTAATCATAAAAATGCACCACATTTCAAAGATTTTCCAATAAAAGATACATCATGAAAAAAAAAGGTTTTCAACTTCCTTCAGTGTGTTACTGTAGAAATATTGTAAAAGATTCAATTCTGAGATAAAACTATGGAAATGTGATGAGCTGTCTTTAATAAGATATACTGCAGTGTAGAAATGTCCTACTTGGAATAAGCGTGTATTGAAAATTAATTATTGAACAATCAGTTCAATAAAATTGTAAAATAAAATAATTTTTATTTTATGATTTTAACATGGTAGAAATAGACAAAAATACAAGACATGGAAATTTATGGGAATACTTCATTTGGCATGGTTTTATGTGAAATCAGTGCAATGGGGCAACGCTGAGAAAGTCAACAACTTTCTACACGGCCATCTTGAATCCTACCTTTTTTGGTTCTTGACTATTGTGCCATTTTTTAAAACAATTTTACTTTAACTTTACTTTTACATTTATGCATCTATTAGACATTTTTGTCAAAAAAGAGCGTTTAACATTCAACTACAACTTCATATTAATGGGGATAGCATGGTGATGATGTGCAGATGAGCACTGTCGCGTTACAACACAGGGGTTCCTGGTTCGAGTCCCCAAGGGATTGGGACCTATCTGTTTAGGGTTTGCATGTTTTCCCTTTGTCACTGTTGGTTTTCTCCGTAGGTACACCGGCTTCCTACCACTGTCCAATACATGCATGTTAAGTTAATGAGACATTCCAAATCGCCGCTAAGACTGACTGTGTGTGTGACTCTTTGTCTCTCTGTGTGGCCCTGGGATGGCGAACTGTCCAGGGTATACTGTTGTCAGGTGGGATAAGTTACAGCTGGCCCGCCACCCCATTGGTAATAAGAAAATAACTGGATGCATTGATTTTATCTTTGATTCACCTATATCTGTGCTGGAAATGCAACGACAAGTCTTTATGCACGGTGTACTTGCTCATAAACGGTCGACCTGCCTGCCAGGCTTTTGAGAAATTCTTCAGTGGTTACTCAACAGCTTCAGAAGCACTAGTCTGCTCAGGCACCTGATAACTACTCGGAAAAAAATTAATCAGTTTAACGTTTGGTGGCAATCCTGGTGTTCTCTGCCTGGTCAAACACACAGTACAGCCAGATGAAGCCATCTGTTGTCCCTTGCCTGCACTCCAAATGTTTCCTGCTGCTAAACTTTTCATAACCTTCATTTATCTTCACAGATCTCTTTGGCCAAAGACGACTTGGTACTTTTATCCAGCTCTCCAAGTGAATTATCTGCCTACAGCAAGCACCTATGGTGAGACCAGGGACAAAAATTGGGTCACAGTACAAAAAATGTCAAAAGAAATAATCATTATAATATGTGTTGTGAAATGTTTATTGTCAAGCAGAGACGAGAAAATGAGTGTTTAAAATGAAAATCCAGAGGTTAATAAATTTACAGAAATCATATAAAAAAGCTGCACAAGTTTCTCAGTTGAGCGCATTTCTTTCATATTGGGGTCTAGATCCTTTGACACATATTACTAAAAATAGCTGTATCCCACCATTCCTGATCCCTCTCCTGCAGACTGAAAGTCAGCTGAACTTCAGCTCTATCCAGCCGTCCCACTTATAACAGTGACCATAATCTGGGTCATTATCGTAAATCACACCTTCCAGTCCTGAACAGCAGAGGGCAGCAGACACAAGTCTCCTCCACTTTCAGCAGAAGCGACCAAATCAGATGCCCCCCCAGACGCAGCAGAACAAAGCATGCTCCATCAAACAGCATCAGCTTCACAAGGACATCTGGGTCCTCCACAGAAACCTGCTTGAAAGCGACAAGTAGATATCTTCCTTCACCTCTCTCACATGACTCCTCTGCCTAACATGTATAGACTATGTACCTGACAACCTTTGAAATTTAGTATTTGTAGTTGTTATCCAAACATGTGACACAGTACTACAATTGTGGGACCATTGTTTTAGTCTACTGCAGTATGTGAAAAAATGTTATCGCTTTGAGGTAAAAAAAACAGTAATGTGGGGGGGGGGATGAGTCAGACTTTATTTCTCTGTTGTGTTTTTTTCTTACTGTTGCCTTAATTCCAGTATTCAGTGCACCTTGCACATTATGGGTATACAATTCAAATACAGAGTATACCCAAGACTTTACTGGAATTAGAGTTGACAGATTAAGTATTTAATTGGTGGAAACTGCCTCACAAGACCTTTGGTACAGTATTTCTGTCTACTTAAAGTTGTGTACATTTCCTGCTGGTTTAAGGCCACCTTAGAGTGTTTTGGGATAAAGTAAGACAGCATCAGAGCAGGGTTTGTTTTCTATTCTATTGTTGGTTTTTGCTGTTTGGTATTTTCAGATATTCAAGTATTTTATCTGCAAGTTTGGTTTTGAATAATGATGAAATAATCAGGGTTCTACCAAATATATACATATTTGTAAATAAGAGATAGTAAGTTTAAATGCTCTATAGATTGGTGTATGTGGTATGACACTTGTACAGTGACTGAATCCAAAAACTTCAGAGAATAAATTAAAAAAAGAGAACAATACTTGTAGACATGGTGTTTATAAAACTAAATTTGTTCTGAAACCTTGTGGCAATAAGTGATAGAACTAGGTATTCATAGGATGACCTATGTAAATTGTAAGCCATAATAAATATTTCAAAAGCCCATATTTTTCCTTTATTTATATTCAGTTGAACCCATGCATCTCCCAATAGTGTTATTCAAATGTCTCTTAATTTTGATTTTGATTTTTTTTTTGTGTGTTTCATTAAGGACTCTCTCTATATATATAGATATAGATGTATAGAGACATTTTAGTCAACATGTGGTTTTGTATTGCTGTTTTAAAGTGGTTTTAAAAAATGTTTTTTCAAGCACAAATATTAAAATAACATCACATTTTACAGTTTTTTTCTTTTTGTTTTAGTTTGAACATTAACTCTAACTTCACTGTGGCCCAGCGCAGACTAAATCAAAGTCAAGTCCATCTTTGATTGAATGGGCATGATGGCCTGAGCACACATTTTTGGGAATTTCTCCTGACTGCTGACAGCAAGCAACAGATGATCAAATAATTTAGCAAGCTGGCCAGTATAAGTAGTGAAGACATTAGTTCCTTACCTTTATTTATATTGCACTTTTCAAGCACAACTGCAGTGCAGAGTTCTTACAAAGTAATAATTAAATTGGACATATTAGTGGTAAAATTAAGATTGTATAAATGAAGATGTAATGAAGATTGTGTAAATGAAGATAAGAGGATTAAAGGTATAACAAAGGAATAAAGACAAAATAACTGAATATGTGCAAAAGGAACTTAAGATGTAATAAAATATTTACAAAAATGTGAGAAGTGTACTCCTTTGTGAGATACTGTAGCTAAACTAGCAATCAAACACCCAACAGTAGCCAAGAACTGGCCAAGCTCTGCCCTGTTCGACACTTGACTGCACTTTTAAGATACCTATGAGCTGGAGTTAAAAGGGAAAGGGCAATCTGCATTTGTAGATGCCTATTCGTTTGATGGACAGAATAGGTTTGGAGCCTTTTCAAGTCCATGAAAACTCCTTTATGTTGCAAATACCTGTACAAAAAAAACGAGAAAAAAGAGAAGCACATGTGACTTTAAAGTCTGAGAAAGTGGATGCACATTTTATTCTCATCCATTTTTAATCTCTCTAATTTTGCTGCACTGTCACCATTAATTTAGTTAATGATTTGAAAAGCTGCCTCTCTTTTCATCCTTTATCTAAAATAGCCACTGAAGGCTCCCTTTAAGGTTAGGGAGTAAGGATTATTCTAAATATTATTTTATTTATTTTAAATAATTAGATGTGTTGTTCGATGTATTCAATCCAAAGACCAAAGTGTCCAAGTATGTTTGTTGGCTTACCATGTTGAAAGTATTGTTTAAAAAAAAACTGTAGTAACAAATATCTTACCTGATTGAGAGATTCTCTACAACATTGCATTGGAACGCATAAACATTTGCCTGCAGATATTATTATTTTATTTATTATAGTTTGTTATTTAAAAAAAAAAGTTCAGTAGCACTAACTGCTGATTCCTGAATACATTATTTACTATTTTGTTTAGTCTTTTGGTAAGCGTTTATGATGAAGTCTGTTGAAAAACATTACATCATGATGCAGGAGAACATGTTCCTGCATGGCATATTGGAAAATTTAGAAATGCACAACAAACACAACTGCATCTTTAAATGTTTCATGGTAAAATGTTTAATCATACCACATTCAAGAATAAAAACTGTCCAAACCTTTTTAAACAAAAAATACACCAACAATGTCAAATTCTCAAACTCTATCTTTAATGAAAATCCAGCAGATTGAACAAATACATTGATACTTTCCTATGTATAAGATTGTTTTTAAATTATCCCATAAAAAGTAATCACAGTTTTTAATAATGCCTTAAATTTGTTGGCTGGTTCCTGAAAAAAGCAGGGCATTTTCCCTCTGCCACAAAAGAAAAAGGCATATAAGACAATGATGCAAACATAGACGTAAATGACAGATACATAGTGAAAATGAAGTATGTTCGTTTTGCTATTTACAAAGAGATATTTCAAATAGAAATCAGGTTAAATTGGTCTGTTAAAAAAACCTATGTGCAGCATTTACCCACTTTACTTTCTCCCTGCTGTTGAATTTAATGAGGATCTCATGGTGTCTCTAAAGTGCATACACTTAGAAAATAAGGTTAATTGAGTTAAAACTCATTATTTGCATCAGTCAACATCGTTGATGGTAGGTGTGTGCTTGCTGACAGCAGTGGAGTCTCTGCGGGTTGAGATGTGACTAATAAAAGATACTGAACAGATCGTCAATATTACTTATTGATATAATAATATCACTTCACGTATATTTCTTCCATGTTGTGGCATGTATTTTGAAGGGCTTGGGTAGAAAGAAAAAATGGCCACATTGTGCGTCTTCACCCCTGTAGAGGGGTTTTTAGACACGTTTCATGTGCTCTTGAGACAGCACTTGAGGGCAGTTTAGTATGCTTCTTTGCCCCCAAAGGCGCACTTGAGGGTGCTCTAGTTTTTTAAGGGCAATCCCATCTGTACAGCATAATGATTTATGATGATTAATCAGAAATCTGAATATATATGAAGACATATCCTAATTATATAATTTAAGATTTGCAACCTGTAGTACATTGAAAAGCTGCCAGGTGCTGTTTTCAAACGCAAGTCAGTTCCGATGAGATTGATCCAAATCCTGAAACGGTAAAACTAACTAAAATTTGCGTATGTTGTTAGGTCTTTTTAAACTAAATTGAATCATGAGTAAGCGCATAATACAGGGCGGTGCCTCTGAAGTGGCAAAATGTCTGCAGTCTTATATGTTAATTAGGATTGCTTTTTTCTAAAAAGTAAACTAAAATACAAGAATGCAGATATCAAAACATTGGGCAAGCCTATCCAATCAAAAAATGATTAGTCAAGAGTGTTTTTTGGGCTGTATTACTTAGTAGGATTTGTCAATGAGTGCAGTTGACAACAGAGAAAAAAAGACTTAATGGAACATTAGCACTTTAAACAAACAACACTAAGTCTTAAAATGTTTTGTGATTTTTACAGCATATTCATTGGCCCAGAAAGAATAAAGGAGGCTCTTCTCTTGATGTTAAGTTGCAATGTTCAGAACAACATTTCAAGGATTTCCATCCTATTTATAAGGGTGGTGGTGTCAGACCTCGGCAGAAATTTCATGTGCAGTTGAGACTTGAGTCCAAAGGCTTGAGATGAAAATAAGTTTCTCTATTCCAAATATTTTGGTTGTTCTTTATTTAAACTATAAATCAGGCAAAAAATAGAATACTTCTTCAAAACAGTTGCAGAAGAAAAACATTATTGAGCCCAATAACACTTAAGTTTGCCCTGTAAGAAAAAACAGAAAAGGCACTTAAAGTAGTTCAATAGCATAGTGTTCAGTTGGGCTGAACGATCAATATATGTTGCAAAGACACGCTGCTTTATTAGGTTTTGGAATCAAGTGACAAATCAAAATAAAATTCACATCAATGTAAAGGTTTGAGCTATGTCGTACCATATTGGTGGAAAGTGATCATGCACTGCTACTCAAAAATGTACAAACCTGGTTTACCATTTTTCAGCAGGATGTCATCCTAAAATTCATTTGCAGAAATATTCTTACAGTTGATTTATATTCTTAACATTTGTACAAAATTTTATCTGCAGCTTCAGTATGTGACTGAATGGTTTGTGACGAGATGTTTTTATTTTTACTGTACTATGTGTTTGGTGAGTTCAGCCTGAGCTTTTATGTGTAAGAAAACACACTGTTGCGACAATCTGAAGTGTTTTCTTTTTTATGTAAAAAAAACTGATTGAAGTCAATATGTATAAAACTAAAAAGGTTTTTATACTATCTCGTTAGCACAATTAATTTTATTCTTAAGTCAATTTCAGATAAAATTCCTAGATCCACAGTATATATTAATTGGTTTAAGACTAAGTGCTAAGGTCAAGAAATCCATTGTGATGGTTAAAATTAGGGTAAAAGTCTGACAAGGGTATGTATTGTTTCAATAAAAAGTTCCCATGGGCAATGAAAACAAAACTTGTGGGTATGTCTGTGTTGATATGGCAGGTTAGAGGCGAGTGTCTTGGACTTCATCCTCAGCTTCCTCTGGGAGAGAGGAGATCTTGGCATTTTGTGGCGGTACCCTCTTCGTGGAGTTTAGGCGGTGAAGAGTTGGAAAGAGGCGGAGACGGTCAGATGGGCTCATGGCCTGTTTTAGATGACTCATTTCGTTCATAAGTTTCTGGATAGAGTCATAGCTTTTTACAGAGCTGTTTTCAATCATCTTTAAAAGAAAAAGGATAGAGAAGCTGGTTACTTCTCTGAGGGACTACATTTTTTTCGACAAATATTTGACAGACTTTGCTAAAATGGTAAATGCTTTTTGAAAATCTGAAAAATTAAAAGCTTTGAAAAATCTGTTGTTTATTTGACCTTAAAACCACCAGGTTGTGAGAAGCAGTGTGTGTGATGGCTGTACCATCAATTTCAGTTTAGATTTTGTGAGATAAAACTCACAGGGCAACAGGTGATTTACTTTGAGATGGTGCAAAGTGATTCAATGTTTGAACTTGTATGATACATAAAGTTAGACTTTTTGGTCAGATAACAAATATTATTTTACAGGAAAGTTAAAAAGACAGAGAGTTATCATTGTGTTCAGGTAAGGCATCATGTGGTCATCATGAGATTATATTCTCAGACAAGTTAATTGACCTATGCATTAAATGAGAAGCTTTGCATGTCAGATTTAAAGACTAATATTTATTCTATAGAATACAAATCATTTAGACTACACAACATGTTGTCAGTCATGATTACTGCTCCTCACAACCTTGCCTTTGTATCTTATGGCATATTAGGTTATTTGTTTTGGCACAGTCTTGATTAACTATTAGCCATATGCTTATATAAATAATAAAAGCAGTTTTAGGAAAAACTGACTGACTAAAATGGGCTAAAACCAGAATATGGTCCACGACTTACCAGGAATGATTGGCACTCCAGCAGCGCCTCTATCCTGTGTTCTGAAAGGATGACAGTGCACCCAGAAAAGGATTGCTTCAGGGTTTTTCTCAGGACCTGTAGAGTTCTGCACACAGACATGCAGAAATGCAAATAAACAAACAAACACACACTATTATTATCATCATCAAATGACTTCTCCTCATTGCTACAACTTTAGTTTAAACTGTGGCAAACTCGGTAGAGAGCTTGATTGTTCATTATAGGCTTCATTTACCGTCATGACCCTCCTCTGTCCATATGCCTGTGCACACAGACTTCACATACAGCTCTTCAAATTTACTGTAAACACTCTAGATTGTCACCAGATGCAATGACAGAAACATCACACAGTTAAGACTTGCAAGGCCTGAGCTGAAGAGTGACCTGATCTTACAAAATTCTGAAAAAAAAATAAAATATACAAACTCAAATGGCATTCAGATGGTTTTTGCACGCACAGAACGATGCAAATTAAGAAAAATAATCAATACTTTTACTGATGCAAAAAAAAAAGCAGAATGGGAGAAAAATAGTATCATATGAAAGAAATTACAAAAGTGAAAGCAGGTCAAGTGATTTATGTCATCCATCTTCGTAACCGCTAATGGGGTCGCGGGGGGACTGGAGCCTAACCCAGTAGTCAATAGGGCGAGAGGCGGGGTAAACCCGGTCCATCGCCGGGCCACGTATAGAAGAACAACCACGCACACTCACACTCACTCCTAAGGGCAATTTGGAATGTCCAATCAACCTTACATGCAGGTTTTTGGATGATGGGAGGAAGCTGGAGATCCCAGAGAGAACCCACGCAGACACAGGGAGAACATGCAAACTCCACACAGAAAGGTCCTGGGTTACCCGGGGACTTGAACCCAGAACCTTCTTGCTGTGTGCCAACCACGGCACCACTGTGCCACCCAGTGATTTATGTAAAGGGGGTTACTCTAGTTAAATGCAAATAGCTGAAAATAGCTCATCCTGACTTTAAATAGATGCACACAATCCCACTGATCTCAGTGCCATTATATTTACAACATATCATCTAGCTTTGAATGTAATGATTCATTAAGTATGAATTGAACTGCTCTAACTGCATAAACAGAAAACTAAAACCAAATGAATAACCCATATCATCCTCAAAATCCAAAAACATGAGGGCCGAACTCAGCCTGCTTTGTATCCCAGCTGAGCAGTGCTAACATTGTAAATTGGAGGTGCCAGCCTAATGGAAATACTAAAAAAAACAAAAAACATGGGAATTAACTCTCAGGTTGCCCTACAACAGGGACTAACAACTGATGCTGTCCTGCTGGAAAAGACTGACTGGAGCATAAGGTGTGTCACTCAATCCACCAATCGGAAGGAGCCACCTGAGGCTATAAGTAGCCAGATGACCAAAACCTGGGTAGCAAGCTGTACCCAGCCCTACTCCCATGCCGCCGTGTGCTTATGATAAACCTGTTTGCCTTGCAACTGCTGAAGGAGTATAGTTTTATTTTCTTGTATTGTACAAGAATCTGTTTTGATTTTGAAGATTTGCAGACCCCTTCATACCATTTTTTAGACTTTGAGTGCTGTTCATTGTAGTCTGTTCTTGTCCCCAACTTCAATTGGCACTCATTTAGTCTTTTTTGTTTCCTCACTTTTGTGTTCTTTGTTTAATCTTTACTTTTGTTAATAAATAACTTTAATTTACCGTAAAACAACAGGTATTTATGTTATTTCCCTTTTCCCCACAGTGAAGTTGACAGTTGGGTTAAGGTGAAATCACACCACAGATAAAGAAACAGTTTTCTTGTTGATTCTTACATGGGATCGAGGTAAGCAGAGGGCTCATCTAGCAGTAAGATACGGGCCTTGCTGAGGATGGAACGGGCAAGACACACAAGCTGTTTATGTCCATTGCTCAGCACACTGCCACCATCCTCCAGCTGAAAGTCCAGTTTGTCTGGAAACTGCTCAATGACAGATTTTAAACCAACCTGAAAGGAGATGGGAAAGATCTTATTGTACCCTCTAATGTCAATGTATGTTCTGTATAATATTATTATATATTTTTGTATACTTTCCTTATATTGAAGTCAAATCAGCTTTTATTTGTAATATTAAAGAAGGCTGATATAACATGATAGCAGTGGGGTGTTACAGTGATTCAAACATTCTGCCTAAAACACAAGCCTATGAAAGGTTTTCATATTATATTTTCATTTTTAGGAATATATTAACAAGGAATATATATATAAACATGTGTCTAAGTATCAAAAAGGTAAGATTCATTCCTCCGATTTTCAGAAAAATAAAAATGTAAGAGTTGATTCATTTGTAAATCACATAGTAACAGTGAGTCAAACAGAACCTCACCTCCTCAGCCACTCTCCAAAGCTCCCCATCATTATAACGTCCATATGGGTCCAAGTTCACCCGAAAGGTTCCAGTCAGGATGAAGATTTTCTTTTCCATCAAAACCAAAATAAAATAATTACATATAATTACATACAATAATTACATGACTGCTTTACAGGCAGTCTCAAATGGGACACAAAGACACCTTGACATGCACCTGGGATCAACCTGCCCATTGGTAGACAACAGGCTCCTACCCAAATGCTGATAGCTGTTGTTTATATAGTTTCCATTATTGCCAGTAAGTGTTGTCATTAAAATTAATTTAACATAAATAGATAACCGCCACTGTGGCAAGATAGCACGATAGAATGGTGAGGAAGAAGAGACAAAAAATGGACAATCAGATTGGATTTTACTGCTGGAGGGAGCTCGGAGATTAACCAAAATGACTGACAAATGCTTAATTGTTGATATTGATTCATAGTAACCAGATAAATATTTTGTTCTGTTATGTTGTGTTTATTTTTGCTTGGCTCAATGAAGAGAGCTGTCAGCATTCATGTAATGAACACAATCATTATAATATTTGTGTATTGCTAGTTAGAAAAAAATCCAAAACATAGGCAAAAGGAAAATATGGAAGCATTGCATGTAAGCATCTACATTGGTAACAAGAGCAGAAAAAGTGACCAGAAGCTATTTAGTAAGACATTTTTGTATTTTTCCTTATCGTAACCAAAATTGTGTTAAGCATTAAGTAGCTGGAACCAGCTATCTAATCAGATATGTACCTGTGGGACCACTCCAAAGGCCTTTCTCCATGTCTGCAGGGAGACAGAGCTTGAAGAAATACCATCAACAGCCATTTCTCCATCTGTGGCTGTAAGGCGTAGCAAAGCAGCGAGCAGTGTGCTTTTCCCTGAACCTGTTCGACCCAACAGACCCACCTGCACACACAAACACAAATAGAACAACTGCATTTTTATTGAAGAAGTACTCTTGTACGCTTTGCTGATCAACAGAGGTGATGAAAATGACCATTTTTTCCCCCAATTAATACAATTTAAGTGTGCATTTAAAAATGTTGATCCTTCTACATCACTTAGTTAAAGTCTTGCCACAGAGTGTTTTGACATTTCCAAACTGAATAAAATTTTGTTTCTTGCGTTGTAGTCACACAAACCCCTCTGTCACCATCACTAAGACTTACACTCTTCCCACCCTCCACAGAAAAAGAGATGTCATTGAGCACTGCACGCCCAGCCTCTGTGTATTTGACGGTAAGACCGTGGACATCAAGCTGGCCATGGTTGGGCCAGTAGTCGTGCACGTGAGGGTTGTTGATGACAAGGTCATGACATCCTTTACCCCCAGACCTCCCCAGCAGGGTCTCCTCTGATGGCAAGTCGATGAATTTGAATACTCGATCAACTGAACGCATCTGAGAGAAGAAAAAAGCTGAAAGTGATTTGAGATCTACCTTTTGTAAAAATGTTTTGTCTGAAAAATAACTCGCTGCAAGTACAAAACATTTTCCTGCATTGATTTGATCCCATTGCAAGCTTCACATATTGTACCATTGAGATTTTTGGAAAGCTAAAGTTTTGTTTCCATGCATAAATATTTTTTTGTAAATGTAATGCAAGCTATAGTATCTGAACCTTTCAGTGAAATATAATCCAAGACTCTGCATTTCATTTTTGCTTTCCACACACCATGTAGTGCCATGCTAACTTCCCCCAACTCAGGCAGCAAAGTGGGTTTGCATACTGAACAAAATGTCCTGCACTTTGATAGCTTGGTCAATTAAAACATTCAAGTGTGGGGGTTACAACCACTGAATGGGTGCAACCTGACATACAAGAGTCTCAAACTGAAGTTCCTGCTTCTTTCAACTGAAACTGCAGGGGTAAACCAGAACAAAAATAACACACTATGTCCAACTACATAATCAACAGCAGGTTCAATTCTGATTTGCTTACTATACATTTGTGTTGGAAGAAACACAAAAGTACCAGCAAACTGTGAAACTTATTATCTATTGTAAAAATCAATGAAGGCCACTTAATCATACATTAAGGCAGGTTTAAGGGTTAAGGTAAGGTTAATTCAAGGTTAAATGCGCTCTTTAAACCTTTTTAAACCCTCCAGGTATCAGAGAGGAGTTTGTATAAACTTTTTTCTCAGCTTGAACACAAAGCCATTAGTTTAGGCTGTGATCAATTTTGTTTGGTTGGTTTTAGTCTTTTCCTGCAGAAGACATATTGATTAGGTAATAAAAGTGAGTAATAAAAGTCACACTACAAACAGTCTTGTTCAATTTCTTAAAAAGAAGAAAAGAAAGAAACTGAATTTTGCTTGGTAAATATTGTGTTTCCAAATTAGGGTAATTTGTCAAAAAATTGAATGAAGAAGACAAAGTCTAAACTGCTCATATGTGACTGGAAGAACATTGAGAAATGAAAGTTTTGTCAAAGTTTTCTTCTGAAATTGTGTCTACAGATGTCATCTCTGAAGGCATTAATTCCGTGGCAAAGTTTTGACTAATATCAGGTTTGAGGGGTTCAGAATTAACTTGTCCTCTTTTTTAGGAGGCTGCATAACCACATGAGCCAGAGTTATTAAGAATTAAGTGGCGTGGTGTGTGGAAATTTGGGAAGACTGAAACCAGATGGGCAGAAATAATGTAGACTGACTGCACATAAAAAATTGAGTTTTAAAAGAAAATACAAAAAAATGCAAGATCCCTTTAAAACATATTCAAGAAAGGATACCTTAATGTGTGTGTATTTGCCATGATTTAAGGATCTTTGATTATAACCAGGTCTAACAGCTTGATGCAGACAATGATTTTTGTGGGTTTGTGTGTTTGTCTGAATCTCATACCAGTCCATCCACATTGATGCTGGTGATGATAGCCCATTGGAAAGTCCCAAGGATAAGCATGGCCAGAGCGACAACAATTCCAATTTCCCCTGGTTTGTCCTCTAAGGAGTGGGCATACAAACACACACATCAGTACAATGTCATAAGTACTGTCCAATCAAAGGTTTCCTCTCTGATGTCAGAGTTGCACTCTGCAACTGGCTCCATTGAAACCTAATGAGCTGTGAAATTACTCTTAAACCTCCAGTTAACATGAACGCAGCCTGTGACGCAACAACACGTGTGTTTGTGCGTGTGCTTATTTCACCCCCCTAATTAAATTAAATAAACACATACTTCCTTTTGGTAGTGTAGCAAGCAACATTTCCTCAGTTTTTGCAGTGTTCGGATCACCAAATCCAACAAAGACAGCCGTTGTCAGTACAAATGAACTTCTTTAGTTGTTAAGCACAAAAATGATATAACTTCTTAGAACTATGAAATACCCCTAATCTCATAATCACATAATACATGACCATTGATCTCATATCTTGCTCTACATTAAGTGAAAACACTACAGGAACTTCAGCTGTAAGGATTGACCTCCATGACAATGTTTCCTATTTTACTAATTTACAGCAAATAATTAAAAAGATTTTTGTGGAGTTTGTTTTATTTGGGGAAAAGTAAGATGCCCATAACAAAGATTTTTCCCATTTTTAAAAACAATTTTCTAGAGTTCTTGGTGTAAAATGTATTGTAGCACCACATCGTATTTTAGAGCTTCATAACAAGGGCAGTGAACATGTATACATATTTCTTAGTCAATGTGATATTGAAAGTTTGATTATTTAGTTGTTTTTTGAGATCCAAAAATAATATAAACCTCTCTTGAAAGTTGTGCCAGCATCCTGTGTGTGCATTTGTTTAAATGTGTTGCAGATCCGAGGATTACTTACAGTGAACTAATTATGCAATCTAGAAGTATTAGTGTACATATTGCAGCACCACATCTTAGTTTAGAGCTTCATAGCAAAAGCAGTGAAGATATATATATACTAATTTATTATATACTGTACGATGAACTATATTAGTTTTCCTTCCCCCTTGTGGTGATGGTAAAAAATATCCAATGAGTACTGATAAAGTAAGTCATCGATAATATAACCTGCACCTAGAGCACAGATGAAGTATCTTTTTGATCACAGACAAGCTTTAAATCAATCTTCCATCCATCCATATCACCATCAACTATCTACAGTATTCCCATGACTCACGGTTGGTTCCCACAGCAATGAAGGCAGCAGCAGTAAAGAAAATGACGAACAGCACATCACAGCGGAAGAGGAACCATCTCAGACTGGATAGGTAGTGGAACCATGTGGCTGTGTGGGTGTTCAGGGCCTTGTGAAAAAGCGTCTCAAAGTAAGTCTGGTGCCCAAATGCTCGAATTGTCCATAAACCTTTTAGTGAGATGATTAGGTGGGAGAAAATCGGACTTCGAGCTGCAAGAAAGCAAAAACACATATCCAAAAAAGTAGCGTATGAATGTGGTATTTGAAGGTAAAATAAATATTGACTTAAAATCAGTGATAGCGTTGTTTTAGTCTTAAATTAAAATCTATTTCTTGCAAGCCTTCGGCACACAAGAAGGAGAATACAAACATTCTGTATTGAAGAAGTATAAATATTTCTGCTTGCTTGTTTCTGGTACAACAGTGTAAGGTTCCTTCACTGTTTTGATTCTTCCATTTGAACCTTCCTTTTGCAACATGAAACATTTATGGAAACCCATTCCACTGCATAACAATAATATTGTCAAAAAATACCAGATGGAAACTGGAAAAACCTATACATCTCAGAACTAACACAAAACTAAAAAACACAGTGTGGAAATCAATCCTCATCTGCAAGAAGTACTATACTTTCTTATTTTAAAACTTAATTTTGTCAGTCTAATCCCTTTAACTTAAGAACTATCCAGAGAGGAAGGTTTAAGTAGTTCACCTACAACGCCTTTTCACTAATATATGAAGTTTCCACTGCAACATGCTGTGTAAAAACATCAGAATAATTGACACCAGGATGGGGTATCAGGAAATCCCAGCGCAGCTCATCTCTTTGACCAGACATCAGCTCCGGAAAGGCCTCGCCATCATCACCAAAGCACACATTGAATGAAAGTAACAGGGGAAAAGCAGGGAAGTAAAACAAACAGAGTGGGATCTTTTTCAACTGTCGACATGCTTTTTTTTCCTTTGACAGCAAAGTCTTGGTCTATGCTGATCAGAGATGAGAGTTCCTCTGAGGTGTAACTTAAAGTGTGCAGTTTTCAGTGTGTGAGCTATTTTCATACATAAAACATTTTATACAAAGGAGCTTGCTTGCAATAATTGAATTTGCCAAGTACAGAAATAACTGTACACAAAATTTATTTTCCACAAAATTATTCAATTTTGCGATTGAGATTTGAGGATTACATTCAAGTACAGTGTTCATGGACTGAGAGCAAAAAAATCTAAAATATTTCTTAGCCTGGACATGTAAAACCAAGTGACCTGCCTTTTGTTAAACCCTCTAAGGCAGTCTGACTGTCTTTTCACTCAACTTTGTCTTCTGCCATGTTTTCATTCATCCAAATGACATCTGCACTCACAGCCCAAGGCAATCCACCAGTTCTGCATTAGAACTGTGCCATTGGGTATCATCAAGTCTCCTCTTCTTTGATCTCTCCATTGGTCATTTCATTATTTTCTTATTTTATGAAAGAGTAAAACTCATTCGAATCATTCAAATCAAAGAAATATACATATGTAAATTCAACATGATTCATTTCCTTACAAGGCTACTGTGCTCTAACAAAAATAAAGAATTGATGCATTCATAAATTAATTGTGAAAACTCACTTAGTTTTAAAATAACTTATTTCATTCATGCAATATTATACTGTATGTGTAATTCTTTTGGTATTTCAGGACAGAACCAAATAATGTGTTTAAACCACATATGTGAATTGGCCACCTTGTAAATGCAGGGAAATATTGCATTAAGAAATGTGTTTGGAAAAGACCTTCTGACGAAAGTTTTTTACACAAAGAAAGTGAGCACTGGACATGGCAGCTCCACTGCTGCCTCAGATAGAAAAAAAATCTAAATTCTTAAGCAAACACAAAGAAAGTGCAAACCATTTTCTGATCAAGTCTCACCTTCAGCCTCAAGTAGTTTGAGCTGCTGTCCTGTTCGTAGGAAGTACTTCCGGATGACAACAAAAATGACAGCCAGAGGGATGGCAGCGATGAAGATGTATGGTCGCATAATGGACACAGTGAAGATGCAGCCAATGACGAGTAAGGTCAGCTGGTACCAAAAAAATTAAGAGTGACATATGACTATAGTCTGACAAACATAGTTGGACCTTTAAATAGTGTATGTAAGTTGGTCCTAATGAAACTAAATCACTTTAACTGTTGCCTAAGTAGAATTTTTTTTAACATATAGAAAGATTTTGACTCAAATATTAATGGACAGCTACGATTTAAACTTATCTTCGATGTTGAAATAACTCAGCACAGATGCTGACAGTTAGATGCATTTTTTACATACATTTTTTACATACATTAACAAAATTTTCCATGTCTATGCCTTCTTTTGCTGTTCATTATCTAAACATTATTAGATCTTCACCTGTAGTGATTGCAGGATGTACCATGGGAATAAGTTTATACGTATGTTGGACAAAAGAATGTGTGTCAGGTATCAGCTATTTTTAGTGTTAAATACATTATGTCACAACATCCACTGATTTGGTTGCATACCTGTATGAGGTCAAAAAGCACAAGAGGCAGCATGTCATCTATGATTGCCATGTCTTTGGTGAATCTGTTCATTATCCGGCCTGAAAAGGGTGAATAATTCATATTTGTTTATTATTTATACATTTATCTTGTGCAGATTTCCACAATAAGACTAATATTACTTTGTAAGTCGCTTTTGGATAAAAGCGTCTGCATAAACCTAAATGTGGTATCGTAAATTGAATGTAATCAATACCTTGATACTTTTCCATACCACACTTTCATTTATGGCTTTTCTAAACCAAACATACTGTATGAATCGTAGCAAAGTGTATCATATCTAAGTGTAAAGTACCTGTTTTCATGGTGTTGAGCACTGACATGGGGGCACGTAGAACAGCACTAAGCATCTGTTCATGGAGTCTTTTGGACACAGTAAGTAATGTGTGGACTAAAGGTAGACCTCTGAAGACCCCCAGGGCCAGTATGCTATCGGAATGAGCCACAAAGATGTAGATGATGTAGTATACACTTGTTGGTGTGACAATGACTGCCAGGTGAACAGGGGGGGATGATGCATTAGGGTGGTGCTCATCAATGAAGTTGGGTGAATTAGGGTTGGCACCATCCCTCCAGATCTCACTGATTGTGAAAAGCAAAATGGGGAGAATGAACTTGTAGCCTTCTGTCTACAAACTTCATGAAATTTCATGTTATTCTTGTATCTTTATATTTCTTCATTTCATGGATTGTAAGATTTTAAAAGAGGATGCTTTGTTTTAAAGGAATATAAAGTATGAAATTGTAAAATACCCTCTTGAATTTTTGTATTCTTCAGTCAATTTTAAACTTTACGGTGTCCCTGAAGTGCAAACCACAGCTACAAATTTAAAAAATCAACATATCCAAAACACTCTCATATCTTACAAAAACACAACATTAGCTACGCACAATTACAAATTATGAAAACACAACGGCGTTAACAAAATGAAAGAGGTAGGTCCCAGTAGGAAAACCTAGGCAATGGCTGAATGGCTTTTGAAGCAAAAGTTAGAGCTTTTGCTCTTTCAGCATTTAAATAGGCAGTAAGACAGTCCCAGTGGTATGCATTACCCAAGCTGCGGAAAAGAGCTAGTTAAACTGTCACTAAACTTTTGCAGCAGCTGTGGCAAAAGGATTAAAGAAATATGAATATAATGTATGTGCACTAAAGCCCTAACTTCCAGTTCAAAAGACAAAAGTAGCGTCACCCAATCAGCAATTTCTCAGCTTTCCCATTGGGACCTAGCTCTTCCATTTTGTTGCGTTTTTTGTAATTTGTAATTGTGCTTAGTTAATGTCGCTGTGTTTTGGATATGTTGCTGCATTTTTAAATTTGTAGTTGTGACTAGTGATTTGTTGATGTTGTTTGCACTTCAGGGCCACTTAAAAAGAAAATTATACAGGTTGATGTCTGAGTTTGAGGGAACATGAAGTATAAACTTACTCAGTAATGAGGAAAATGCCAATGACTGAACCAGCAACCTATTGGTAGAAATAAATAAGCTTGTTTTTACAGGTGCACAGACACAGAAAAACTTTTAAATAGTTGCATTTTACCTCAATAGCAAAGACGATCACAATGAAAATAAGAACGTAGACTAAGCTTCTGTTGGTGGAAACGTAGCGCAAGTAAGTGCTCCATGAGGTAGTTTCAAAGTGGTTTTCACGTTCATCTGCAAAGCATTCCTGTAAGTAAGCAAAACTGATCTTTTACAATACACTATAACCTTTTTTCATAGAACACATTTTCAACCAAATATTCAGCAGTGTCACCGCTGAAAATGTTAAAAATGTCCTGTTAAGAAGTTTTACCTCCATATCTTCTTCGTCAACTTCCTCACTAATGTCATAAACGCTGTCCTTGGACAGACGTCTGGCATATATGTCCAGCTCAGATGCCAGGTTACACTGAGGGGTTATGGTCAGCTTTCTTCTGAAGGATGACTGCATCTGCTCTCTGCGTTCTTGGCCCTGAGCATTGGTGATGAACGCCAGGACAGACTGACGTCGCTGCGCACCAAGATGTTGCATGCCATGGTGGTACAGGTTACCCTTTGGTAGAGCCTCCTCAACCTGATCATCCTCAGGTACAACAGAGAATCTTCTCTCTGAAAGTTCATGAACAGCATCCTCTAACGTATTTGTCTGCTGGGAGTTCCCAATGAATGAGAATTTGCGGGAAGCTGCAAGAGGATTAAGTATGAGTGACTGCTTGCGTTTTTCAGGAAAACCATCACCATGGTTCTGTGGTGGTGCATGGCGGAATGACTGGCGGATTTGCTCTGAGCCGCGGAAACTAGTAGTTTCATCTACTGAAACCCTGCGAAGGGTTTCCGTGAGGATAGAGCTGCGTCGTTCTGCATTGATGTTGTCATAAGCACCAAGACCAAGCAGAAGGGAACTGAAATCTGGGCGTTGTGCTTGCAGTTCAGAGAACGTGCCGTAGAAGTAACAATCTCCATTATGCAGCAAAAGGATTTTGTCTGCTCGCTTCAGATGTTCCAGCTTACTAGTAACCACAACACGAGTCTTGGAGGCCATAAGTTGACATACACATCTATGTTGGGATACAGAAAATGAAAAAAGTCAAAATAATTACATGTTTTGGAAAACTGCAATAAAAATGTATTCTTTTTTGGTCAAAACATGAATGCTAATGTCAAGAGCATGCATTCATCATAACAATTATGGTCAGGTACCTGGCTTTGATTTAGGTTTCTTCTTCACTTTAAAAGAATGCCTCAGTCTAGATTTTATTTTTAAAAAAACCCTTTGGTGAGCTTTAAAAAAATCCCATTTCCTGAGAATGTCAATGAAGCGGCCTCAGTTTGCTGCAGTCAATATGAGTGTCTAGGACAACAAGAGCTGGTTTTGACCTTGAGCCTGCACTTCAGCTCATCCACCCTGACAAATGCCACATGAAAGGCTCTTTTGGTATACATACTTATCAAAGATCTCTTTCTCTGTTGCAATGTCCAGGTGGGTAAATGGAGCGTCAAGGAGGTAAAGGTCTGCATCTTTATACACAGCCCTAAGGAACAACAGACAGACAACCAGTCAGAGAAAATAGACAATACTTATAAACAGCCAAGGTTGAAAAAACGTGGCTGTTTCTAAGCCAAGGTTGACAAGCTTTTTATGAAATCTGAGCTTTTTCTTGAGATCTTCTTTAAAACATATAAGTTGTAAAGGGGAAGATGTTTTGGGGAATGCTGTAAATAACTTGAAATAAACATTTGCAAAGATTTCCAGAGCAGCAAACAAATCACTCACCACAAATCAATGCCCGGACACCAAAGCAATAAATAATGCATGGGAATATGAGATTAGTCTAACAAGAGATTTTATGAAGCAATAAAGTTCTACTTGTGCCAGAGAAAAAAAAAGTTATAATGTGTTTTAAACTTTAGAGCTTAAAACACAGTAGATAAGAGTGGTATGTAGCCCTTTACAGCTTTGGGAAATGTACAGTGGACACTCTTTGTGCACTAAAACTGCCAAGAGCTAAAACTGTCAACTAGATGACTATATTCATTATACTGATAACAGAGGTAACTAGCTCAGAAATTTATGTGAATTTATTTTTTGTCTACTGATGATAAAATTATTTGTTTTGAATAAAAATAAGTGTTGATGTATTCAAATATGTTTTTCATCCAAGAATCTTATCTGTTGGATCTTTTGAGCTATTTTGTGTTTTTTATTAATCCGAACTACAAACTTTGTTTTGGCTGAACAAAACGCAGCATCAAAAAACTTTTAGATGATGCAGACTGCGCAAATGAGGCATGCTAACAGATGTAGGGGGTGTGACCAACTGTACCTGGCAAGGCAGATACGTGCTCTTTGACCACCACTGAGAGTCACACCTCCATCAATTACTGGTGTCTTGTCCTTATCAGGTAGCAAAGTAAAGTCCTGAAGGAGAAAACAAAGAGGTTACTGGATCACAGGTATATTTCATGGAGAGCAGGATCAGCAGTGAAATCAATACAATGGAAATAACATTACCAAATGTTACAGACTTTAAAAAAATCATCCATTTGCCATGACACTTATTAGTAATGCGGTCATGGAGTGGGGGTGGAGCCAAACTGAAAGATTTATTCACTTCCTATGCTCATTCTAGAATCATAAATGACCCTAACATGCACATTTCTGTACAGTGAGAGACAGAGTACCGAGAGAACACCCCCACAAACACAAGGACAAATAACTCCAAAGACTAAAGCACCCAGCCTTCTGGAGAGTCAAACTGGAAACCTTCTTGTTGTGAGGTGACAGTGCTAACCACCACACGACAGTGCAGAACTCTAGAGAATTTTTTTTTTTTCTGGTAATCTTTACCTTGGTCACAAGTGTGAGTGCATAACATATTTTTGGTTAGAATTCTATGACTTTCCCAATGCCAGAAACTAATAAATGTCTTTTGAATTAGTATTAAACACATTTTCCCTATTTTGGCTCAAAAGTTATGTGTTTATGGGGTTATTTAACACACCCTAATCTATATAAATAGGAAAAGGGCTAAACTGAGTAAGAAAGTCAATCTATCCTGACATGTTTTTGTACCATATATTTGCATATGTTGAGGAATTAAAGCAGTTCAATCCAAGTAGAGCTGACACAGTTCCCAAAAAGCCAATCACTATAAGACAAGGCAAAATCAAAATGCTGATTGGTTCAACATTTTTGACCTGGAAGGAGGACATTTTTCCATTGTGCAAGCATATTATTACTAGTAGGGTTGCAGGGTTGCTGGAATCTATCTCAGTTGACATTGGCAAGTTTCCAGCCAAGAGGTCCACTCAAAGATGAAAAATCACACACAGTCCCATTCAGTCCTATGGGCAATTTAGAGCACTTAATGCGTGTTTCTGGGTAGTAGTAAGAAGTCAGAGTACCAAGAGAGAACCAATCAGACACAGGGAGAACATGCAAACTATAAACAGAAAAGCCCCCGGTTGAACTGAGAAAACCTATTACCGTGCTAACCACTTCACTACAATGCCATACACCGACATGACATTCCAAGAATAATTCATAACAGAGTGGAATACAAAATTATTATCTGAACATTTTTACTACACAAACAATTCAGGAACACAGTGGGAGCAGAAATAACCACCTGCAAACACATTTGAAACACCAATGCTAAGTAAAGGCAATGTGCTGCATCTCTAAGACAGAGAGGGTATTTATCCATACTTTGTAGGTAACCCTACAGGTCTCCGATTGAATAAAAGTGTCTAAAGTCCCTGAAATTAATTATTAATAATCAAATCCAGAACTTTATTTTAACCAAACATTGTCCATGTATTCATAGTTATTATTTGTAAGATTCCAGAAAGGGAACAGTTCTTGACCAACAACATTCCTAAACATGATTTTAACACAATAACAAGCATAAACAAGCATATTGTAAAAATTACAAGGACATATAATGGAAAAAATAGAGATGGTGGATGTGACAAATGGACACATTTTATGATTTTCTTATAGTAATTGGGAACAAAACAGATCCCAAATCAGTAAGAATGAAGTGTTTTTCATCATGAACCTTTTCATCATTAAAGCTTCCTACCTTTTTACTGGTAGCTTCCGCTGTCCCAATTGGAGCACATATGGAATCAAGTAAACAGATTGTTTAATAGCTTGCAAAATAGGGCAGCATAATTTAAGCTTAAGTGTTGCACTGTATGACAGGGCGGAAAAGGATGAAGGATCAATATGAGCTTTTAGAGTTGCCAAACCCAAGGCAGTCTGTTAGGTTTTACAAGGGGAAATAAAAGTAATTATAACTATAATTACATGCCCATTGAAGGGCATCCTTCAGTCCCAAGCTGATGTCACATATGCATTGAAATGAGTGTTTGTGTCTCTAAGTCTCTCTCAGAATTAAGCAAAAAGAATAATCTGTATTGAAATATCTGATAAAAAATAATAAAGAACCAACATAAAACAAATCCCTACTGTTCAGTTTTTTCACCTGATATTAAAAGTAAGGTATTTGCCTTTACAAACAGTAAATTAGGACATTCAAAATATGGGTTACACTATGGTCAGCCAAACTTATCCTTTATTTACAGGATTCATTTGATGTTTTTGTTGACAGCTCAACTCTTTTTGACAAGAAGACTAAATTGTGGGAGAGAAGTTAAGTCGTTTTAGAATCATCTAAACATCAAACTCTCACTTTTGCGCTTTACTGTTGAGACAATGAGATTATGTGAGCGATCCTAGCCACAGTTTCTTCAATTATGACAAAACCCATGCCAACTGGCAAATGCATCTTGGCATCACCTAAACAACACTTTTCCTGATCTGCATTAGTGTACTCAGCCAACAGTGGTTTTCCTGAGCCCCAAATACTGCTGTCACAGATACGTTATTTTAAAATCAAAATCGTGTTTATTCAGAGCTAATTTATTCTTTTGAGTATGACTTCTGTGATAATCTCAATCCACTGATTTTAAGGTAGTCAGTGGTCTTTGTTTATCACTGTCCCCTACATTAGTTGTCTGCATAGACAGTACATACAATATGACTCTGCACGGATGTTCTATTGTTTCACTGTTATTGATGCTTTGAACCATGTTAGATATTCCTCCTGAAAGACTAATTGATAGGGTTTTTTTCTTCTCACTCCATCGTTTGTTTTGTTCATAGAAACACACGTTCTGTATGCTGGTACTGTTTGGTTTGAAAACATTAAATGTTTTTGTTAAAACTGTTTAGGCATAGTCAACACCAGAGAGCATGAAACATTTCAACCAGGAGCAGCATCACTGATACAAGTAATAACAGAGTCGTATTCATAATACAATCAGAAAATGTCACTGAATTTCTGTCTTCAAACCTCTGCTAATGTGAGTTCCATTTCAATTATAGATAAATAGATATAATTGAAATCCATGACACACTAGTTGTTATTCATCTGATTTCTATTGGGCCTATCCAAAATTAGCATTCACAATATGGACACAAAGTACAGTATTGCATTATATGTATACTCTTTACAAATACATTTAAAATACATTTCTTCTGCACCAACAATGACTAAAATAAGTTATGAAATTTTTCATTATTGCATGCTAACACCTTGCAGGTCTGAGCTGTTTTTTCAGCTCACGGATATGGCTGTGTCCATGACTGAGAACAAAAAAGGCTCATATTGCACCCCAGTGAGACTTCCATGGCAACAGAGGAGACATTATTCAGTTGTGGAAACATCCCTCAACACTTAAGAGTATGAGAGAGTGATTGTGTGTTGTATCCGACAGAATGTGCAAATATGTGTGTGAGGTATATCATTGGCATAAATATGGACTTAGGAAACCTGAAACTTTTAAAGCCTTGCAGTGGCTCCAAATGAGCCTTCAACTGAGCAACTGAGTAGAAATGACTTGCTTACTGACAGCATATAAACATGTATGATCTATCTATCTACATCTAGGGTATATATATATATAAATTACAATTCTATCATTTACAGAAGAAGATGTCTATAATCTGTATGTAGAATCAGGGAAAAAGAATGAATGACAGGTACCTCCTCCAGCTGGCAGGCTTTTACAATGGATGTGTATCGGTACTCATCATAGGTCAGGCCAAAAAGAATGTTGTCACGAATAGTTCCTGGCATGATCCAAGGAGTCTGAGATGAGTAAGAAAGTCGACCACTGTGTCTGATTTTACCCTCTGAAGGCACCAGCTCTCCCAGGATCATCATGAGGAGAGAACTCTGATGGAAATGGGAAAAATTTTGTTACGTAATTCACTTTATCTGAAGGCATGACAAACCAATACCCTTGACAGAGTCACTATTTCGGCTTGGACCTCTCAACTTCATTTGTTAGATAGCAAATTTTGTCTCAGTCATTAATCACAGTTTCCTTAGCGTGAAATGATTTCTTTGACCTACTTTTCCTGAGCCAGTAGATCCAGCCACTGCAAGCATCTTGCCCTCTTCCAGCCGCAGACTAATGTTTTTGAGAACAGGTGTGACGTATAAGTTTGTGAAGAAGAGCCCGTTTTCACCATTCAGGTGTCCATTTGCTTTGCTTTCCTGTTTGATTTTCTCAAACAGATTACCAATCTCCTGCAAAAAGAATACAGTTTTCTTTTGTTTGAGTTATTAAAAAAACACACAACATTTAGCATCAATCTGTATATGAAAACTTTCCTTTTCAGTCACTTATCGCTTAAGTGTGGATATGTGTGATTTTTGTCTTTAGATTTGATTACTGCTTGTTTAAGGGCTTTCAGGTTTAATGCATGTATACTTGTCTATCATACAATGCTGTCTGACAGTGACAGTGTGTCAAACAAGAAGACTATCCAGAGTCTCATTAACTACCATCACATCACATCAGTCTCCACCTCTGCACAGATTTAACAGTGGCACAGCACGTTGTTAAAATAGGGAACTCTGTGGGATTTTCTGACTTTGTGACATTTTATAGGTCATCATTCCCCCAATTCCGGTGTAGACAATATATAGGGTAGGGTATAGGTTTGTGTGTGTTATTCTTATACTAATGAAGTGACGTAAATGCTGTCAGCAATAAAGAAAGGCAACCCCCATTCATGTGTGAACAGTACATTCCAGGAAGAGGAGAAAGCAAGAGGATAATTTGGGAATTAGGTGATGAACACTGATTCTGAAAAGGGAATTGAATGTTCCCAGAAAGAGCAAACTTTAGTGACATCAGGATAATTAATTTGCTAACTAAGCAAAAAGAATATGGCAGGATGTTTGTTTTCTCACGGTATCAGGTAGTCAATGAGTCACACCTGCTAAACTAAGTTTTGTGCCTTTGTCTATGGATAAGATTATACTACCCGCTCCCAGGGGCTAAAGTAAGTTAATGTTTATACCTGTAATAAATGGTGGATTTACGAAGGTAATCCTGAAGATTACCTCGTTCCAACATATCAATGCCATTTTATGGTCCTGGCTCTCAAAGAAAAGTTGATGCTATAGTTTAGTTATAAACTAAATAATTATTATAGCATTATAGTTAATGCAAGATGCCTATTGCTAAAGTAGAAAATATAATATTTTTGCACATATATTCTTAACATAAATTGTCCAACAGAGGAATAATGAAAAATTAAACAAGCATAAAATTATATTTACTCATTGACTTTTCTCTAACAAATTAGATAAATGGAGCAAATAACAGATGCAAATGTATTTTTAGGTAAGCACCTCATAAACTGAGTAAAACAATGGCAAATGTCCATCATACACACATAGACACTGGTTCAGCATGTGTGTACAGAGGCTGTAGTTCCCAACTCAGGTAGCCTAAGTTTAACCCCAGCCTAAGGCCCTTTGCTGCATGTTATCCACCACTAGCTCTGTCCCCTTTCCTATCCTCCTACTATAAGTTAGAGGCCATATTGCTTGTACCAATCATGAAGAATATCCAATATATGATGTGATCTTGTGCCACTGCTGGCAGCACAGAACCACAGTTTATAAAGAATTTGTAATAAAACATAATTCAATATCATAGACTGATATAGAGTATTTCAAGTGTGTAATATTTTATCTTGCACGATTTTCAGAATCTTATCAGAATTTAGCATGTTTCAAAATTAGTCAGCATGTGATTCACTGATGCTTTTGAGTTATTCAAACATGCTATTGCCCAAAATATGCATTACTTCACCCAGCAGGTGGGTATGAATAAAGCAGCAGTGTGCCAATGTTTGTTTTCGGAGGCTAACAAAAAAGCTTCTAAGTCTCTTAAAGCACACTTGGAGAAGTTTGGGAACCATAAAACTGTTCTTGATCCATTTTGAGGAATATATCCAGTTTCTTTTCAAAACACATTCCCAAGTCAGTAATTTCTCTAGAGTATATAGAAGCAGATATACTGCATTTTATGACTTCTAGTTTGATGACTTCCAGTTTCCAGTCCTGCGCCATATTTGATATTTCTCTTTATTGTTGCTTGACATTTTTGTTGAATTTTGATGGCATTCTTGAGCCTTTTCAACATGACAACAAATTGCATGTTCATGTAAAGGGCTCACAATGTAGTTTATTTTCATGGCACTGGTATTATATCAAATGATTATATGTGGAGCCAAAGGGAAAAAAGGCATATTATACATAGCTAGTTTATGCATAGCAGTACCCGCATCTCATATATAAAATGATTTAGGTTTTGATATTCAGACACTAACATACCTCATCCCAAGATGCAGACACATTGACCAGCTCTAGTCCAACAGTGGTCAGGCTGTAGTCCAACACTCTGTATTCTTCCATCAGCAAGAAGTCCTAATGGAAAAAAGCCAAGGACCCACAATAATTATTAGGTAAATGTATCACATTTTACTGTAAAGTAAAATGAAGAATGTTTGGGCCTGATGTGTGAAAATGAATTAGATAACATGAACATACCAAATACGTTTATGAACATAACCTTGACCTTAAGACCTACCTCAATTTTCTTGACTAGTGCCAGTGTGTCATACCACATTTGGATGGAGCCTGGCAGCTGGCGGGTAAGAGTCATTCGTAGTACTATGCAGTAGGAGGCTGTGGTGAAAATTCTACGCAGGATAATGCCATGACTGAGTGCATGTGGTACAATGGCTGACACAATAACCAAAATAGCTGAGAAGAAATATGAGGCACTGTAGAAGTATCGCAGCGAGCCAATCTTCCTTGTTAGAGTCATCTCATCCCTGAGAAGAAAAAGGACAATTGTGTTACTATTTTCACATGCCCTACACGCATAGCAAAATATTCTTTAGATAAACTGTAAACTCATGTTTATGTCAGTACATTATTGTCTGGACTTAAAGCAAGAGAACCTTCCTGTATAAAAAAAAAAACATCCAAAAATATTTTGTTAAATGGTAATTAACATATATATATATTACAAAAGATTATAATATATATAAAATACATAAAAAATATAATATATAATAAATTATAATATTATATATTTTTTTTTTCTTTCTAATTGTATTTATTTACTTTTTAATTTATTAAAAATTAAATAATTCTTGTGCCACTACTGGCTGCACAGAATCACAGTTGATAAAGATCAATTCAGATCAAAAAGCTAAATCTTCAGGCTTTGGCTTGGATATTTACCAAGGTAATATTACATCATGACATGTTAACACATAAATTTAAGCCACCTCAGCCCATATGAATAGTCTCTCTGAAAAAGTCATCTTGAAATCTTTTAATTTTATCTGACTCAAGACTAAATTAAAAGGTTTTCCACAATGGAATCTTTAATGCAAACTGAAGCAATAGAGACAGCTTTATACACAATTTACAAAAATTTATGAAAAGTATATGTGATGAAAAGAAAAGTGTGTCTTGTATTGAGTTTTTAGAGTGGAATTTAGCAGTGCCTTACTGTCTGATATTCCTAATAATGGTTTCCATCACCTCCTCCCAGCCATATGCCTTCACAGATTGAATGTTTTCCACAATCTCTGATGTGAGAGCCAGACGACGGTTGATCAACCCTGCTCGCTTTGCCCTGTTCACAGGAAACAGTTTCTCACAAACAGGCTTTATTGTTCAGAAATCTTTACCATTGACATTGAGTGACTTAGTTGTACCCAGAAAGATACACTTACAATTTAAAATGTAAACATGTAATATCATATATATGGAAAGTGTATGTGATAATGCATCCTCACCTGTGTGGTCCCATCTTCATAGATAGCCAGGCCTGGACAATGCCTAGAAGAGTTAGAGCTGCAAGGCCGCAAAACCCATTAACCTCAATCAACTCCCAGATCAAACCAACACACAATATACACTGCAGAGGTGTGATCCATATAAAGTGTGCTAGACCCAGACTCTGTAATGAACAAACACAAAACACAGAGATGTAAATAAAGTTGAGTAGGCAGGAATACACTGAACATGAAAGAGACAGTACAGCAATTAGATTGTGGTAGCTATCCGATTGTATTTCATAAGAAATCTTTCTAATACTATATGCCCATATGAATACCTTTATTATTCATTGCAAGTTTACACATTTTCTTTTCTTTAATTCTGCAATGATAAACAAATAATAATAACTAAAATAATATACGCTCTTCAAAACTAAATTGAGCTTTTTTAAAAAGCATCCAGGGAAATAAATTAAATAGAAAACTTAAAAAGAAAAAATACAACAAAAAGTCTTGATTTTCATTTTCAGTATCAAGCAAAAGTTTGGTGTTGTGGTGTTAAGCACCATTTCCTAACGGCAAGATGGTTTTGGTTTGAATCCCTGGGGGATCAGGACCTTTCTGTGTTTTTGTGCATGTTCTCCCTTATTTTATGTGGGTTACCCACAGTAGTCCAGCTTCCTTCCATTGTCCAAACACATGTGTAACAGAAAAAAACTAAATGTGTGGTAGAGATAAGTTTTGAGATCCACTTTATTTAATGCTGGTCAGACCAGTCTGGTAGTTTTTACTGCACTTGAACATCAGGGGGTAAATTATTGATGTGATGCTGATGGTTTGTGTGTAAAGGTGTTCCTGGGAAAATAATTATGGGAAGAAAAAACGGGAAGCAAGATATCACTTTCATCAAATAAGCAGATTAAATGTGCCTCAAGCCCACTTTGTTTTAGTCTTTGTTGAGTCTCCTTTTTGACAATAATAAAGAAGGGAAACTGAGAAAAACTGTATTTGAAGCCGTGTGTGTCTTTTTAACCTGGCTTCACATGCATGCCAGGTTAACTGATCACTCTAAATTTCCCCCAAGTGTGAATGGGAGTGTGTGTGTTTGTCTTTGTGTGTCCCCGTGATGGACTAGTTAAAAAACAAAAGCTGAAGTATTTTAAACTGTTACAAATAAGCATCACTATTTGAAGTTAATGAAAAATGTAAGCTGAATACCAGTTGAAGACAAAAAAGAAAGAGTTCTCATGAAAGAGAACATTGTGCTGGTCTGGTGAATGAATCCACCTGAAGACACTCAAGAAAGAGGAAAAAGTGACCAAGCAGGCACTAGCTGAAGAACATAACAAAATATGACATGAAGTAATCAAAAAGTTAAAGAGCAAGAGATGAGAAACTGGAGGAAGACTGGAAGAAGAAGAACTAAAGTATTTGAAAGAGCAGATATTAAACTAAAAAGAGCTGTTGTTATGAATCAGATGTGAGAATGCTGAACGGCTAAAAGAATGTCCTGGAAAATACTAAATCCACCTGAAGATGTTGACTATGTGAAAAAAACTGACAGATCATGGGCAGAATTTGTGTAAATGGAGCTGTTCAAGGAAAGTGGGATTTTTTTTTTTTAACTAGAAAAAAATAGAAACACAATATTTTCGATTTTTGGAACACAGTTTCCAGTTTGGAGTGAGCTTCAGTTGAAAGCGTACCAAGCTTAGTACACCGAACTTTCAATTTGTTGTCAGATAAAAAAAGCACTAGACTTTCAGAATAACTTTTGTGGCAACTTTAAGCTCTTTCTGAACAAATCCATACCTTTTATTTTTTAAGGGACTTAGAAGGGGATACTATCAGAATAATGTCGACTGAGTATATAATATTATTGTATACATGTAATTTTAAATGATATATCACATAATATGTCAGATATATCATATTCTGCTCTTTAATGGATTGGCAACAGGGTGTACCTGTGTACCCCATCTCTTGCTTGATGGCAAAGTAGATAGGGTCCAACCTCCATCGAATTAGGTGAACATGAAAATGGATGGATAGATATTATATTATTCATACAAGCAGTTTTCTAATTTATAATTGATTAAACAGTGACTAGAGTGATTAAACAACAGACCAAATTGAAAGAATACACACAAAAATGGAAAGACATAAAAAAGTATGAGTAAGAAAGAAGACAGACTTTTTTGCTGAAAGAATCAAATTTCATCACCTCCATGTTTCAGAATCTCACCTGTACTATAAGTCTAGCACTCAGTTCTCACCTCAATAAGCCCACTTTTATCCACTCATCTGCAACTCTCCTCCTTTCAACCATAATGCACCCACACAGACAAAGTAGCCACATCTTTCTGTGTTATGTAAGCCACATTCAAGGCAGGTGATAATTGTCCTAAAGCAAGTTGCAGAGTGTTTCCAGATTCGACACCTCAGTGAAACTGAGCGCAACATAGCTGACAGCTTACGCACGTATAAACACTCTGTAGCTACGTTTTCCTGTGTCATCTTTGTTTTCCAACAACTGCACACAATAATATTTGTTGCTTATTGATCAATAACTAATTGGGTTTGTTTGCACTTTACTGGCCTCCTATTTCTTCTTACTAAAAATCAACACACTGAGTCAAATTGGGATATTGATTTTCTGAATCAAATTTAGATGTGAACTAGCAATCCTTGTGATAAACTTTCAGAAAAAATATGACTTCATTTTCTGATGTCCTCTGATTGATCAGAACTGTCTGTCTTAAAAAAAACTTTTAAAAAAACTCACCTCATCCAATTTGTTCAGGTGAGCAGACATCAGACTAACAAGTTGACCAGTGCTGATCTTATCCAAGACTCGACTTGACAGCTTTAGAGTCTGAAAAGTTCAAATGTTAGAGATTAGTTAATGGACAATGCATCAAAACCAGTTGGATATGGGGCATTCAGCATCATTTTATTCCTTGCTTTGATTTCCCTTCTGGGAATTACCACACGATATACGCACAACATTATCTATCTATCTATCTATCTATCTATCTATCTATCTATCTATCTATCTATCTATCTATCTATCTATCTATCTATCTATCTATCTATCTATCTATCTATCTATCTATCTATCTATCTATCTATCTATCTATCTATCTATCTATCTATCTATCTATCTATCTATCTATGATATGTATGTATGTATGTATGTATGTATGTATGTATGTATGTATGTATGTACACTATATTGCCAAAAGTATTTGCTCACCTGCCTTGACTCACATA
>JABUIW010000092.1:132617-151145 GCA_013363375.1 Menidia beryllina
TGTATGTATGTATGTATGTATGTATGTATGTGTGTATGTATGTATGTATGTATGTATGTATGTATGTATGTATGTATGTATGTATGTATGTATGTATGTATGTATGTATGTATGTATGTATGGTTTAAATTCTATTAAAAAAAACTTTTCTTTCTCTTACTTTCTTGTATATAAGGCTAAAAAGAGCAATGCGAATCTGCATTCCAAGATGATGCAAGCCAAACAGGGCAGGTTGCAACAGGATGAAGCGGGCAGTGAAGAGTAGGCCAAGTCCAAGGGCAAGGTAGTACCCCTGACTTCTCTCTGGAGCATGAAATGGGTCAAAGGAAGCAATTATGCGACCCGAAAGCTGAGGTTGCACTGTCTTTGAAGCCTCCTGTAAAATTGATGAAAAAAGAAAAAAAAAATTAAGAGCACTTTAATCCCAGGGCAAACTGTATCAAAGAGTTGTAAAGACATAAGCACTCTTTAATACAGCTATTATACATGAATTCACATATATATACCACACATTTCAAGAGATGACAACTACTGGGTTCCAATGACGAACAATTTCTGATTTCCTAGTGTCTCATGAAACAGTCAAACCATCTTAAAATACTGCTTAGACGGTGGCTACTGTTTGCACCTTCTCATGAGTAAGACAGGGCGTTAATTTGTGAGTTAGTTGTTTGCTTGGGAAGTTCAAATGCTTTCACTATTATTTTGTTGTTCCTCTTTGGCAAGGAAACACACTTAAAATATACTGCAGATAAAGATTAACAATCTGTAAGAGTGAAAGAGTATGATAGAATATTTCTAAACTGGTGGAAAAGCTGTCAACCAGGAGCGCAGTTGTCTGCCAATCAGATGGCTGAACTCACACTATGTGGGCTATAATGCTGTATCGACTACACAAAGAAAAAAGCATATAAGTAATTTATTTACCGTTTATTTTAGTCATAAAATTACATTACATATCCTTCAGACACGAATATATGATGTACAGTATATGTTCTTCAAGAGAAGAATATTGCAGCACTCCTGCAGTTGTTTTTTCCCATGTTGTAAGATGGATGGAAGAGTGTCTCAAGAGTCCTCAGTTAAATAGTACCTTAAATATTTCCTTAGCCTTTGAACATATACCAGAGAGGTATATGGGAGGGAAACAGGGGGTTTGTGAGAAGTGTAAAATTACATTAGAAGCACAACATTGTGCTGGACACCTCGCCTGGGATGTAAAAGACAACAAGGCTCGATTTAAAGTGGGATTAGACTCATAGCCAATGAAATAAACATATTTTACTGAGATCATCTCAGTCTCCTTAATGTTTAATATTCTCATCTCTGTCTCCAGACTCATTCCAGCTACAGCTTCCATGACCCACAGCTTCCTAAACTTTACCCAAATGGGCCAAGGAATGCCATGCAAGCTGCAAAGTGTTTCTTGTGTCATAGGGCTTGCTGTGTTAACTGGACTCAGATAGCATGTAATCTATATGAGTCAACATAGACAAATTACCAGGAAACTTGCTCTAATTTGTTTTATTTTTTTCTGTCAGCACAGTGTCAACACAGTCACGTTGGGAACAAGATAGATTGCACATTGCAGCAGAAGTAGTGGAAGACTGCAAGTACCTAGGTGTCACCTAGACAATGGACAAGTCTGAAAATCTAGAGGTTGTTTAATTGAAATAAGAAACCAAAATATAATTGCTGAAATTAGGCTCTAGATTATTTGTGTCAAGAATTCAGAATATCATATAAAGGTCTGTAGTGGGTGAGTGCACTTGGATTCACAGTCGTCTGTTGAGACGGCAGCATTTCATCTTTAGTATCAGATCTCCATTTATGCACTTTAATCAATATAGACATTAAGATTATGTTATTAGTTGGCATAGATTTGTTTTCATAGTTGAAGAGCATAGCACATTGATTGCTCAGTAAATGTCATTCCCAAGCGTAACATTTTTGCAACTGCATCCTAGTTTTGCTTTCACAAGTAAAGGCAGCTACAGACTCACCCCAAGATAGAGAAGGACACCAAAGAAGGCGAAAGGGACAAAAAAGCAGCGGGCTAGTGCCTTCATCAGCCTGGGCCTGTTCTTGGCTGACACAACCTCTCTGTCCCATTCTCTGTAGGGTGGACAGAATTGCACATAGTTAATCAGCAATCTAAGCACATAGGGAGAAAAACACAAATATCACCCAAAAAAAGGAATCTTTGGCCATGGGTGTCATTTTTCTGCTGCCAGTCCTTTCTTCTTTTTTTTAGGCGGGAGGGGAGGAAGACTTGTATTTATCTATATAATATCTTTGAAGAAGAGTAAATACAACAATTCCTTTTAAATACAAATCAATGGTTAACATTTCAGAGAGATCTGATGCTTTGCTTTTAGTTGCATATCTTGTTGGGTTTTTTGTTCCTTCACTTTAAAACCACAGAAGTAAGAATTTCTACTGATAGTTAATTGATGATGAGTGAAGAAAATAAAATCAATTCAAATTTAGTCTCAATCTTGAAAATTCCATAGAATAAAGTAACAAGACTTAAATTACTAGCAGTTATCTCAGTCTTTACTAACTAGTTAATGCAACAAACTACTATGACTTCCGTGGGCTGCCAAATTTAAGAAAAAATTGTAATGATATTAGTAAATTATCATAATTTATAGAAAATTAGTAGAATTTCTTTGCCAATGAAAAGGTTTTTAGATGGTAAAATTGAACTTTAAAGGTGAATTCAAGCATTGTAGTAAAATCTTTATATTACCTGACTAAATTTCAGAATAGGTCATACCAATCCTATTCATGCCTGTAAACTTTGTTGACTTAGTTCAGAGTGATGAAGTGGCTGGTAGAGCAAACTTCGCTGAAAGGTAAAGTTCAAATTCCCAGAGACCTTTGCTGTTTGCCAATCAGAGTAAAAAGAGCATCATCACCCACAACAACTCATTTATCACCCAGTTAGCACTGGAACCTTTCTAAAGGTTGACTTTTTAACACTTGTATATATTAACCGGCTTGTTGGCACCACTCAATGTGATCAAGGCCCCTGGGTGATGTAAGGCCAATGAGGGACACCACAACAAAAGAATAGAAAGAGGAATTGAATAGTTTATTAAGATATTTTTCATCAAAATGTACATAAAAATAGTTATAATTTATCTAGTGGAATAATAATAGCAAAGGAACAGTTAACAGAAAAATATGACAAAGATTGTAACAGCAGATCTAACTAAAGAACAGATGAGTCACTAGACTTTGCCTAAAATCACTATTCATTTCCTTGTTAGAAACAATTAACTATCAAGTGCCCCAATTAAGTGCCATCTAGCAAGTTGTGGCTAAACTGGCAAAGAAAAAGTGAAGACTGACAGACAAAACAAAAAAAAAGTGAAAGACATTTTTAAAGCAGGAAAAGAGATAACGTCCATCATCTGATTCCTGGTTGTTTGTTGCCATACACAAGTTAAGTTTATGTCTAACCCAGTTTTTAAATGCCAGCCCATATTTTAAGAGGACTTAATAGAAGTCCTTGTCTCGCTACTGTAAAGATCATGCACAACACAAAAGGCAATTATTTTTTTTTACTAAAGCTTGTGAATCAACATTGTATGAAATATTGAGAGAAAGTTGTTTTGTACCTTTGGTTTTTCTGATGCCTTAAAAGGCATGTAAAAGGAGGTAAGAAGATATGGCTATTCTAGCTTGCTATTTTTGTTGACTTTCAATGTGAACTGGAAGGCATTTGGTTTATGTTAGAATTGACAGTCTTAGACTCCAGCTTTTTACCATCTCTGACACAGAAAGGAATAGAATCACTAAACATTACAAAATAGTACATTGTTATCAATTTATTATTGATAAATTCATTCAAACAAATATGCTTTTATCATCCTGGTTTCTGTTTGTTGGGCCACTGAATGAATATTCAAAATAAGTCAAAGGGGATGCACAAACCTTTCAAGTCTCTCTGAGAGGGTATCAGCCAAATCGTAAGATGGAGCCTTGTACACATCTGACAGCTCTAACTTCTTAGTGAAGCCCTTTCTCAACAGCGGTGATATCCACCTGTGTGTAAAATCAGATTTTTAAATATCAGCTTCTTGAGGCTAAAGTCACTGAAAAAAATGGATACAAACACAGAAATTTGCCAGTAAAAATACAAAATTCTATTTTTTTTTTTAATCCACTGGGACTTGGGAAATGAATGTTCAGGGTCAAGGGCACTGTATAGATAAAAATAGCTCAAATAGAAATAAAACTTTTACTTTTTCTAATCTATTTGACAACACAGAATTTCAGTGAGAGGACATTTTTACCATTTATATCTGGAACGTTTAAAGTTACTGCGTAAGGGCAATGGAGTGAGATGAGTATGCGGTTTCACTATCACAGCTAGACGCAAGATATATAATTTTAGTATCTATGTCATTTTGACGAAACAGAACATATGAAACAGGCGAGTCTCAATGTTTTACTATGATTACAAATTGCATTGTATAGACCAATAATTCTTTTATATAATATTTTACATAAAACATGTAAGATGACATGCATTCCTCTGGTCTACCCCACAAGAATGTATTTGCTTTTTAGACGTCATAACCATTACATCTAAAATTACATTTTAAAAGCTGGCCACCTAACCTGAAAAACAAACCTTATCTAAGCACAAAGTAGCTCTGAACAGCGTGCGCCTTTCAAAAAGTCACGATTTAGATAAGAACAATTCTCGTATCCTCCCAAAAGCATTACAAGCTTAGTCTCAAAGTTCTTATGTCATAAGTCAAAACCAGACTTGAAAAGGAGTTTATTATTGAAGCTACTATATATTTTACCAACAAAACGTATTAACTTAATCACTTTCCCTTCAAGCACGTCTTCAAGCGACATTCTGAGTCTATTTATTCGGTTGTCTTTGCATCACAGATCGACACTGTACAATCAACTAACAGCTCCTGTGGGTATATAAAACAGCCGAAACATCTTACCAAAAGATAAATTTGGAGAACAGATTGGCATCTTCCACCGGTGACTTCTGCATCCTAGCGCCGCCAGTTTGATTTCTTTACACCTGATGGGTCCTTACGCGTCACATCGATATCCTCAGCGTAGCTCCGTTCCCACAAACTGATAGAAAAGTAAGTTTTATCACCGCCTTTGTCTCTACACTAAATGTAATGTCTCTGCCCGATAACTTTCCCTCATCAGAGCAGCAAGTGCTCGTGTTATCTTTGCTCTTGCTCCCGTTTACTCAGAGTAACAGAGGACAGTCCATCTTTTATGGGCTGACTCGCCAAAACTCGCGGAGAGACGTCACTTCCCCGCAAATGCACCTCAGGTTGCGTATTGTGGCAACAAAGAAAGGAAGACACTGCCTGCTGATGTGTTTGTGGACACCTGCTGTCATATGAAGGGAGTACCGTGTAGAACTTTGCCCACTTATTACAAGCACGAATGACGACAGTATATTTTCCAATCATTATGAAGAATATTTTTATTACTATTATTACTCACAGTGGCACACAAATCAGATATGCGAGGTCAAAAGTTTGCTATTTCAGTTCTTGACAGTTAAAACAACTTTTTTTATTAAAAAGGTTAGAACTATCTAAGAGAGAAAAAAAACTATCACACTTAATCCAATCGAATCCTCTTGATCAGTTAAGTCAAATTTGAGTTATGGTACATAAATAACTTGACAGATAAACAGACAGAGCTGATCATCTGCTAGCACCACCTCTTTGTGCCTTGCTTTCAATTTTTATGCTCTTAATGAATCACAAAATAGCAGGAACAGTTCCGGAACATCAGTGGGAACTTGAAACTTTTTTTTTGTTTTATCAGTTTCAGGTTACACACAGTTTCAGGAGAGGGAGGATCAAAACTTCACGACATTCCTAAAGAGAACAAAGATTAAAAAGATTAAACAAATTAAAAAAGGTTGTTAGTTTTGCTTCTGCATACTATAAATTAACAAACACGCAGTGCCAATCTATACTAGCAACAGTTTAGTGGGAATTACCACAAGTATGATCCCAAGGCCTGTGCATAACACTTGCAGTAATTTTGCAAATGTGAACTTATGTACAATTGTGCAACAGTGCCTGTTTGAAACACATGGATGGTCTGCCCATATTGGTTTGAATCCCTCTGCAGTTAAGAGTTATGCCAGCAAGAGTATTTTTTTGTGTTGACCGGGTGTTCAAGACTAGTGTTTTCATTTCAGTTGGCAAAACACTGGCACTTACAGTTAACTCACACACAGTCACACAGAGACGGGGTTTTGTTAGACGGAAAAATAAGTTAAACATTGAGGTGAGTTATGAATGGACAAAATAAATCAAGACACTTAATTGTACCTAGTATAGGTACCTAGTAGGTTGTTAAATGTGGTTACATTTAAAATACTAACTATGTTTGTTTTGAAGAGAATCTGATATCAGAAGGTTTTATAGGAATATGGCCAACTGAAGCGTCAAGCACCCAAAAGAGGTAGACAGGTATAGGACCAGCATACACCTGGGTAGGCGCTTTTTTGTTTATTTGTTTGTTTTTTGTTTTTTTATCATCAGCACAAGAAAAAGCAACCAGACAAAATTTTGACTTTTTTTTCTTTGTTTGCCTTTGATTGATAGATATACTACCAATAGCCTCTTGGAATTTTTTTAACAATGGATTTCTTTGCTTATATACAGTTGTGACCATGGTTTAAATTAGATTAAATTAAATTAAAAATTGCTACACACTTATCAGTCACTAAAAAAACTACACAAAACATACATTTCAACCAAAGAACTGAAGATGGATAATTTACCAATGCTCTAATGGTAAACAGAATGTTTTCATCTCCCTCACACGAACTTATAGCTGGGTTGGATGGACTGAGATTGTTTCAAATTTTTATAGAAGCTTAACTATGTTCTTTGGGAAATTAAGGGTTTAGTTTATTTTGATTATGAAAATTACTAAAAAAAAACATGTTGCGTGATCTATCTTGGAATGCCATTCAGAATAGCTAAATCCCTAAAAAAGAGAACAAACGATGCAGATTTGTTTAAAGTCAGTTGTGGTTTAAAGTCATAGTTAGTTTAACTGAAGTTATAGTTTGACTGAAGAAAGTCTTATTCTGATGAGTGTAATGTAAAGATCATCTGTTTTCAAAATATTACTTCAATATTTTAAGGGTAATGATCCGGGGGCATGAGTGTACAACATGATGGAGTGTTAAAAAGGGGAAAAACTATTCTTCTCTGCAATATTTAGGGTTAAGGTTAGGGTTATTTTCTTGATGTATGTTTTTGTTGACAGAAATGTACAAAATAACAGGTTAGTACAGGCATAGTATTATGACCACAAAACTGTTTGAGTAGGTCTTACATCAATTGTGCTCACGGATGGGTGCAGAGGGCCACTGCCACCCTCCCTCCAGAGGAGAGAAGACCCCAAGACCCAGATAACAGCAGCCCCACCAGAGCAGAGAAGTCAGGCAGCTCATCGTGCGGACACAAACAACAGTGTAGGAATGATTTTTACATTGGGGGTGGGACACATATTGGAAACATAACAGATCCATAAACGTTGGAGCAGAAATATGTAATTGATAATTACACTGCATTCACAAAATTGTATGTGGTTTACTTTTTCTACTTCTTTCAAATGTTTCCATTGGAAAAGAATGTTATGCACACCTATGTAAATGCATGTATAATGCATGTATATGTGTAATGATCATAAGAAGTGGCAAACCACCCAGAAAAAACAAATCTCCCTCTTCAGATGAACAAAATGAACAAAATGCGTTAAAAGTATTTTGTTTCTTATGCAATTCCAGAGTCTACATCTTTTTTTAGGTGGCAGCACTGACATTTAGCAGAATACACAGGTGTACAATATACCATATGTAGGTGGATTGGAATTGAGCTTGTTCTTTACATAAAATTCTGTCATAACAGAAAAAACATGAATTAAGAGTAAAACAAATCATTCACATTTTAATATCAATTAATAACACAAAAATGTTATGTTGTTATACCATATGATAATACTCTTTGATTTTATGCCTGTTGCTAAAAATAAGAAAAGACTAGTAAAATAGTCCTACTCTGTTATAAACTTTGGCCAATGAAATAAAGTCCACAGCTCTGTTGTTCTACAACAACTACATGTACAGTCGTGGCAAAAAGGTTTGAGAATTACACAAATATTATTTTTTCACAGGGTCTGCTACTTCAGGTTTTCCAGATGTTTTGTCTGAGAAGCATTTCAAGAGTATCAAAACATTTTATTGACAATTACACTGACTTCATGCAACAAGTAATTATTTGCAGTGTTAACCCTTCCTTTCTAAGATATCTGCAATTATCCCTGGCATGCTGTCAATCAAATTCTGACTGATTGCAGTCCATTCTTGCAGAACCTATGCATGGAATTTTTTAGATATTGTCGGTATTTGTTTGTCCACCCACCTCTTGAGAATTGACCACAAGTTCTGTGTGGGATTAAGATTTGGGGAGTTTCCTGGCTTTGGACACAAAATCTTTATATTTTGTCCCCCAAGACATTTATTAATTGCTTATGCTTTATGGCAAGGTGCTGCGTCATGCTGAAAAAGGCATTGTTTATCACACAACTGCCTTTGGGTGGTTGGGAGAAGTTGCTCTCGGAGACGTTATGGTACTGTGTTTTATCCGTGTTTTACAAAAAAAATTTTTGGGCAAGATAATTCATGTTTTAAAAAAATATCATTTTGGCAAGATTGTGAGACGGTTCACTCCCTTTACTGAGAAGCAGTTCCACACATGAATGGTCTCAGGATGCTTTACTGTTGGCATGAAACAGGAAAGATGGTTGAGCTTACGAGGTCTTCTCCGAAGAAGCTTTTTTGCCAGATTCCCCAAACTATTGCAAAGGGGATTCTTCAGAGAAAATGACTTTACCCCAGTCCTCAGCAGTCCAACCCTGTACCTTCTGCAGAATATCAGTCTGTCCCAGATGTTTTGGGGGAGTGAATTGGCTTCTTTTTTGCTTTTTCCTCCCTTCATTTGCAGCTACAAATGACTTGCAAATTAACTTCCTGCCTAGCAAGTCTGGTTTATCCTGATGGACATGACAGACAGCAACATGGTTGTGTGTTTTAAGTCACCGTCTACTGGAGACAAGTTTTTAGACAGTAGAGAGGGCACTAAAATGTCTCTCTGCCTCAGAAGATGACAGATGACCAACAGCAACCTGACCTGGGTTTCTAGTTGAAATAATAGTCTACACACCTCTACAGACAATCACCCAGGCAATCTTCAGCCAATTAGGCTGATGCTCTGTCACCTCTTTAAATAGAGTCTGAAACTTTCTTGATCTCTTTTGAGATAAAAATGGACACCCCGGTGGCTGACCCAATCTCTCATCAGAACAGAAACTAAGCAAGTTTCCTTTGCAATTAATTTTGTGACTGGTCTTGTTTTATCAGTGCATTTGCACAAGCATGCTTCCAAATTATAGTAGCTGCCCTGTCATAAGTTTTTACCATGCACTGGTAAGTTTAACCATCCATCCATCCATTATCAATACCACTTGTTCCCTGTTGGGGTCACAGGGGGAACTGGAGCCTATTCCAGTATCCCAACAGGTGAGAGGCAGGGTACACCCTGGACAGTCCATCGCAGGGCCACACACAGGACATACAAGGACAAACAACCACTCACGCTCACATTAAGGGCAATTTCCCCAATCTCCAATCAACCTAACATGCAGGTTTTTGGACTGTGGGCGGAAGCCGGAGAGAACCCACGCAGACACAGGGAGAACATGCAAACTCCACCCATAAAGGTCCTGTTTCCCCCAGGATTCGAACCCAGAACCCTCTTGCTGGGAGGCGACAGTGCTAACCACCACACCACCGTGCCGCCCTAAGTTTAACCACAGAAGCATATCTTCCACTACTCCAGTGAGGCTTCTTCCTGTTGTTTCAAAAAATAAAATACAAACCAATGAAGTTTCCACGAGGCTTCAGGTCATTGTTAACATTGCACATGCAAACATCTTCTTGTTCTTGCCAAGAAATGTTGTGTTCCAGTTATTTTCAATAACTTTTTGACAGTTTTTAAATCTGGAAAGGATGAAGGTAGGCTCTGATTTTACAGCAGATGGTGTGAGTTTTTCCTGGTAAATTGTAATAAAAACACAAATGGCAGATATGGTTCTGTCATCTGTCCTCTGACATCAGTCTTTCAGCTGTCATTCTGGGCACCCCAAAATGAAGAGTCACAATGTCACCCGATGCTATAGTACTGCATTAACTACAAGCAAGCAATCCCAGGCTACTGAGAGACTGAAGATAAATTATATATGTATTTATTTATTTGTTTTCTTCCAATAGGTGGTTTGGGATTTTACTGACTCTCTGAGAATCTCATTACTCGCAGTCAGCGTCTCCACGTGCTGCTGGCGGAACTCCAACTCCCGCAAGTCCTGGAACTACCTATGTAAAGGGGGGACAGGCATAAAAAAAAGTTTATTTTTTAAATCAATAATCAAAATGTCCGTCGAATCCCGCTTGACAAGTCCAGGTGAATCTGCAGTAGTTTTCTTTGGGACTTTGAGGGAGTTTCACTTGAATCAGCAGTTTAATTTGGTTTTCCCATGACATTTCTTTTAAAAGGTCATGGCAATCAATATTCCCCTCTCTTTTCTACAGATAATATTCTTTGTCTGAAAATCTATTTATATACCATTTAAAATAAATAAAAAAAACAGATTTTTGAAAATTTGCCAGAAGTCTCTTAGAATCTGGTGTCACTACAACATACTATCCAGGCAAAAATTGTCATGAGGTATCTTCTCAATCTCTCAAATATATACTTTTTAATAAACCGTATGTTATGTTCTGATGGAGCTGGCCCCAGAAATCAGATACCAGATGTTGGGGAAGGAGAAAAAGACAGTTTATTTGAGACTGAGGGGAAAAGGTAAGATAGAGGACACAGGGGCAGGTAGTTGAGGCAGGCAGTTCAGGAGGGGTTCCTGCTGTAGACGAGGGAAGTGGAAGGTGTGGCTGGGCCTGGAAGGTAGGGCTGAAGCTGGATCCTAGAGATAAAAAGCACAGGTAAGGTAGGAAATCTCAAAGTAGTTGTAATCTAATGGTATTCTTGAGAAAACACTGGCCTATGTACCAATAAAGCGGTGACCATCTGGCAGGGAACACACAGGATGCCAGCCTCTAAATACTGCTTCAGAAGATGATAGGTTCAGGTGTGCAGCCAGCTCCTCCAAAGCCACGCCTACCCGAGCAAATGAACACACCCAAACCACACCCACAGTGTCATACCAAAGGTAATGGGAAATAATTCAAATTTCAAATAACTTTGTTATTTAGACTCAGCAACCACTTGTACTTGCTGTTTCAGTCTAGAAAATGAATATTTATGTATTTATAAAACAAAGTTGTTGTTTATTTACGTGATGATAAAATACATAGCAAGCATGTGATAGCGGGATATATTACAAACAAGAAAACAAAATAAAAAATAACACAAAATAAACCAACTATTCTGAAAAAGTGCAAACTTGCACAGAATTGCAAGTCCTGCTGATATGAAGCAACTAATATTTGATATTGTCAAGCTCCGCCCATCCCCGCGCTGTGCACGCGGAACTTTCGTATACTGTAGTTCACGCCACAAAATATTAGCTTCACAGAGACTTGGTCACCTGTGGTCATGGACTTCTTTCCCGCAGGAGATGAAACCGACACCAGTAATGATGACTGGGATATCGGCTCTTTTTCAGATGAGAAACATTCTTGCACGAAGGTGAAAAAGTGACCATTTTTTCTTTAGGATTTGCTTGTAGAACATGATTTTAGCACTCTGAGTTAGCATCTGCTCATGAGTAGCTAGTGTTAGCTGCATATTAGGCTTTATAGTTTTATTTTTCTTTCTCCTTGAAGCAATTAGGCTACTCGTGGTTTTTAATTGCTACACTGTTCAAAACAAGATATGAGTTGCAGTACTTAAATAATTTAACGATAGTGGAAAAGGTGCCCTTTGACCCTCTCCTTATGGTTTTGACCTTTGACGTTTGTTCGTAATTTTTCTGCTTAATTTAATTTATTTTAATTGCCAAATGAGTATTTTAATGGATATTTCCATGCTTTAAAAGTCTCCAAAGTACATGAGTTCTTTATTTCCTTACACCAAATGGTTGGAGTAAATATGAGCTTCACAATCCTCTGAATTCTCCCGTGTAAATCACATGCTGATTTTGACTCTATAAATGAATAAGACAAAGGGTGGTATTTTTTTTGTCTTGGAATAAAATTGTTTATGGAACGGTATGATTTATGATGATTTTACTTTGCTTCTTCAGGATGTCGATACTGTTGTACTGAGTGCAGAGGATGATGTATCGGTGCTTCAAAGAGCCATTAATGAAGGAGACATAGATGCTGTTGGACAACTCCTGGAGAATGGCAAGTACTTGGTTAATATCTATAATGAACTTGCTACATGGTTGGTTGATCAAATGGATATGAACATTTTTCATCTACTCAAAAGCCTAGTCTTCAACTTCAGAATCTCCTTGTAGCATATAGAATACAGACCGATGTCTCATCTGGATTGTAGACAAACAAGCCAAGCTCAAATATACTGTGTCAATGAAGCCGTGGTGTCAGTAATGCAGAATGAGATCTGACATCCTGTTGAAATGACCTCTGAAGAAAAGACATCTTCCTAAACTGCAAGAAAACCTCTTCATTAGTTCTACCATCAGAAGCATACTTTTCAACAATGCTATAATTACTGATGTACCACTTGCTTTAACAACTAATAAGTGTTACTTTCTTGGTTTTGCTGCGGACAGGTGTAAATGTGGAAATAAGGCTTGGCTTTGAATGGACCCCTCTAATGCATGCTGCCAATATGGCAAACTATGAATTGGCCAAATTCCTACTGGACAGAGGGGCAAGTGCCAATTTCAGCAAAGGTAAGAATTTGTACTACATCTGTGTATTATATAAGTATCTGTATTAGCTCTACATCATGTTGCAGCAAAACTGTAGTTGGATGTGTTATTGATCTTTTTTTTCTTGTTATCACCATTTTTGGTAAATACTCTAACAACTAATTAAGTATAATAACTGACTTATACATACCCAGAACATCTAGGGAAAACAAAATTAAAGTTTGACTTCATGTACACAGTTTTTTAGGTATTTAATTAGGATTCTGTTTGGCTCTATATAGTAAGCGTTATAGTTGTCAGAAGTGAATTAAGCTCGGTGCATGCTCTTCCTGCCAGCATCTACCTGTCCTCCCATGTATCTCTCTCCAGTTTTTCCTTCTCATTTGTCCTCCCCAAGATATAGTGTTCTTGTAATTTGGTTGCCGCCCCTTTTAGCATTGAATACTTCTTCTCTCCAGTTTCTAGTTGGATTTTTAGTTTGTCAGTATACAGATATTTTGTGGTGATTGCTTTTGCCTTAAGCTATTGGGGTTAGATTGCACTCTGGACATGTATTAAGCTTTCTTTTACATTAAAATCTCAAAATCTTGTGATTATAACCCTTAGAGGACAGGTAGCATCTGTCAGTTTGGACATGCATGCTCTTTGTGTTATCCCTATTTTAAAGTCCTTTTCTGGCTTACTCAGAGTTGTGCCTATAAAATCTTAAACAAAACATACCATGTCCTGGCCTTTCACTGCCTTCATGCCGTTACGTTTTAAAAATCTTTGCAGCATTATGCGAAATCTATATCCCTGTGTAGTAGGTAACGTAATTCATGCTCGTGTCTCATCCCCGTGTCCTCAACTGCAGAAATGTTCTTCTCTATCTCGCCTACCCTTTTATCATGTTCTATTATTTTTTACTTCTAAAGTTCTAGACAGTCCTGCCTATTGGTTTTAACCTGAGGTTTCTGAAACCTTTTCATAATTACACCTGTAGCATGATTAACTGGGAATGGAAATTGTATTCCCTTTGACTTAGTCTTACTTGAGCCTTTGGTGTGCTTACTTGACAAGCTCATCGTGCACCACTAAATCATTTTTAGAGGTGATATTTTTTCATTATGAATCTGTTGTGAGGAAAGATGGTTTGATTCAGCAATAGCATTTCATTGCTATCCCCCAGGCTTGAATACCAAACAGCCACATGTAACCCTCTTGTGCCCCTGTTGGATTGGTGTCCAGATATTTTTCCTATCAAACTAATGTTCAAGCACTCTTCATCTGACATTACTTTATGGTGATGACGACAAAGAAAGACCTCTTGGAGGAACACACTGCTTATCCTTTATGTTCTTAGTTAAGGCTGTCTGGACCATCATCCCAAAGCAATAAAAATTGAAGGCATCTGTTAGATTGAGGTCACTCTGGTTAAAATAGTTTTCTGGTCTTTTATACACAAACACACACAACAGCATGCTCTTGCTGAGTTTCAGCTATAGCCTCAGACATATTATACATTGTTAGTCATCAGATTAAGAATAAATATTTGGCATGAGTTTCCACCACATGTTGCCTACATGTGTGTCTATCCCTCAACATATAAAAAAAGTTAACAAAAGTATCTTCTTGTTCTGAAGTGTAAAGAGGAAACCCTTTACTTGCCCTCTCAAAGTCCCCAAACCTAGATTGAAACCTAAGCACTAGTTGTACTCTTGATATCTGTTAATTAGATTTCAGTCCAAAATGCAAAGTTAAACTTATTGTGTGTGTGACTGATATCACATGGGCTTGGCATCTCATGCTTGAGGCAGGTGAAGGAAACAATTTAACAGAAGGATGATGTGTGGTTGCATTCTTTTACCGTTGGTCAATGCAGTGGGATAAGAGGAGAAATACACAAGTGATAAATGATGTCGCCAGGCTGGTGTCTCATCAATTTTCTGGCCTGAGAACTCGTCTTCTCAATGAATGTGAACTAGAGAGTCTGGTTTACACTTACACACACATAATGTAAACACACACATTCACTCACAAATATAGAGCCAAACATCCACTGCCTCAAAGACATGGGAACCTTCAGACAGACGCAGAAACACACATATGTTTATGTGTAATGTATGCACATATGTGGTGCAACATCTGCACAGGTGTTTCTGTAAGCTGCAATGTGTTTATAGATATCCCAGTTTTCAAGAAGCTGTTCTCCCTCTGTCTGAAACATATTTATTACATTTTGAGTTATTGTATGACATCAATTTCAATATTTCCTTTTAAATTGTTGTTTGCTCGTGTACAGATAAGTGGACTGTCCTCATGGCCAGTTGCACCGCCTCTGCCAGTGAGGACAAAATTGCCCATTGTGTGGAGCTTCTGCTGTCCAGGAATGCTGATCCCAACATGGTGGATGGGTGAGAAAGGGAAGGGGTAGAACAATGTTTTATTTTCAAATATTTGTGGGATTTACAACACAATATGCAGCTATAAAACTATTCACAAGAATGAGGGCCTAAAGGAGACGGAGGTGCTGGATCAGATTTCCTTTGATGGTTCCCCTTATGCCTAACTTCCATGTGGTAGCATTATGCACTAGTGTGCTTCATACAATGTGTGTATCTTTGTTTGTTTTGTTTGGAATGTCCTGTTTTGGCATGTGCATTCACAGACGGGTACCAGTAAGCCAGACAAACAAACATAGAGTGTAAAGAGTGGGCAAGAGTATTTTAGAAACCTTTGGATTGGAGACATATTTTTCCCCAAAGATGGCGTGTGGTGCAGTCAGTTGAAAAGGGAAAAGTAGAGTCCTGAATATAATACTAGTCTTTGCTGCCCCTACATTAATTCAGTCATTCTACATTAAGGAAAACATTCTTGATATTATATTGCCATTTCTGTTAAAAAATCAGCTTCAGTGCCATTACCTGGAGCTTTGAGTCTTATTCACCATTCCTGCAGATGCCTAAGTCTCTGACATGTATGACTAAATAAACAATCTTTAGGGAAATTAAGCAACAGTTAGACAGTGATTGGAAACCCCTTACCCGACTGCAATAAGAAGATTGATTTAAGATTGAAAACCATCTCATCTTTAAAGCATTCTACTGTTACCATCTGTGTATTTTTGCTCCCCAGAAGTGCTCCGGTTTACTTTGTTTTTTAGTTTTCTCTATTCCTCAGTACCTGTGACCCCTGTGCACCTCACTTGCAGGACTGAAATACCATCTGAAATCTCTGATGACGGAGCATTAGGAAATTGATCAGGTCCCGCAAAGACAAACAATTTAAAGCAGCATAACAAAAGACAGAAGTATGCAGTGAATAATGAGATACGAGGGGCCAACAGCGTCCAACTCTAAAGGAAAAGCAGAATGTGAGGTTAATGTGGGTGCACAGGACTAAACTCCCTCATCATTCTCAGTCCCTCTTACGTCTGAGTATCAAACTCTTGATTAACACCAGCTGCATGTCCCTCCGCTATAGTGTAAACAACTTATGTCTGTCGTTTCTCAAATCTGAGAAATGAGGGGGCATGGTGTCGGGTCCATTGTCTCATGTTTATTTTGTCATTTTGTTTAGTTTTTTCTTGTTCAATTAATGTTCACTACACTGGTCTGTTAACTAAAGTTGGTTAAGGAGGCTAAAGTTTCATTTCCATTCAGCAATAGATTGATTTTTTTTTTTCATCAGAGACTTGAATCAAAGCTGCCTTATCATGGTTTGCCTGTACATTTTGCATTTTTTTTCATGCTGATAGGTGTCCTATTGTCACAGTCTTGGTTCCTGTACATTGTTTATGGAAGGGATGAGTTCTTCTCAAACTATAATACATTTAGGGAAGTGACGTTGACCTGTGTTATTCTCAAACTATATTTCATTTAGGGAAGTGATGGTGACCTGTGTTATTCTCACACACCTAATACATCAATCAATGTCTTGTTTTATCAATCCGGAAAATCTGTTGCCCATTTGATGAAAAAATAAGCATATTATTGATGGTTATGTTAATTATTCCAGTTGCATTCAATATTAAGAAAAAGAGGGCTCTACATGTTAGTTTTCATTGTTTTGTAAATAAAAAGAAAAAGGTTATGTAAGTAAACCGTTTGTGTTATAAACTAGATTGGATTAGGCATATAGGCTGCACCGCCAAAACACTTGTCAATTCTGACAAGTTCGATGCTTTTTGTTAAAACCTGTGAATGTTTTACATGGAAATAAATCATTAACAAGCTGACTATCCAATGGTAAATCAAAATCTTAAAACTGTCATGAAAAACATCCCGACAGCAAACTTAACATGGCACACACTCAGTCTCTTCTCTTATGGTAAATTGATTTCGTCATGACATTGTTTGATGAACAATGAAAAAATGTTAGTTGGAAATTGTCCTTGCGACGCATTCATGTGCCATTTTTTTTGTTCAGGCCCACTTGACAAGAAAAGACAATCTTTCATTACTTCTTGATTGTTTTTTTGTTTTGTTTTTTGTAGGTATCTGTCTGCCTAGGAACAGTAAGTTAGATGATGTGTACAGAAAATGTTGCGCATAATGTCTTGTTTAGATTAAAAAAAGAATAGACTTTGGTCTCGTGCAGGGCAGGATAACTTATTCTGGAATAGAGAGGATGTTCCTCCTTTGAAAGTTTGTACAATGGTGATGGCATCTGCTGTTGCACTTGAGAGACTTGCAAGGGGGAGAGTAGAATATTGAGGACATATTGAGAACTTTGATGGAAAAGGAAAGTGACTTAAAATGCTGGGATCTTTACAACCCTTTTTTATTTGCTGACATTGGCTAAGTCTATGTGTGCGCTTTTTTGTTTTTGACCTTGAATTTGTGATTATTTATCTAGAAAATACACACACACATATATATGTGTGTGTGTGTGTGTGTGTGTGTGTGTGTGTGTATTTATCTGTAGTTTTTTGTTGTTTTTTTGCCGTGAACGATCAGCTTAGCGATCAGGTGGCTGTTAGTTCACTCATAAAAACTAACAGTCTTGCACATAACAGTCACAAAAACAATATATGAGGGACTTTTGGAAGTGTCCCACAGCAAAACTGTCCTTTTGAAGATACAATAGCTTTGGGAATGTGACAAGAAATACGGCACCAGATACCATTTCCTCTGTACCCAATGACTTGGTGTCAAGTTGGTGAGAATAGAGGGATGTTAGTAAAGCTATAAAGAGTTAGTATACATGTAAAGATAATGCACGTTACACATTGAACAGGACTTTCAGATTTCATGGAATTGGTTGGAATTTAACTTGGTAAATAAAAGCTGTCAGTTTTATCGCCAAACCTCTGACGTGCACAACAGACGCACCATTTTTTTACGAACATCACCTCTGTCTAGGGCCAATTTCCATCCAAGATTTAAGATGGCATTTCACCAGAATGCGGATAAAGTACAACTCTTAATGATTTTTGGGGTTAGTTAATATAATCCATGTTGATAATACTTCTCTGCAGTAATTAAGATGTATCTGCAGACCTCACTATTTACCAATTTTGGTGTTTGATTTAAAAAAAATATCTATAGTCAGAAAATCTGTCTGTCTGTCTGTCTGTCTGTCTGTCTGTCTGTCTGTCTGTCT
>JABUIW010000092.1:158527-221155 GCA_013363375.1 Menidia beryllina
ATTATATGAATTCAGCAACGGGTATTGTCTGCATGTGTGTTACCTGACTTTTTGCGCATATATTTGTTCGCATTTGTATTCAAAGAGGAGACAGTCATTCCTTGCTGTGCAGATCCCTCGCAGATCCCCCACGAGTCAGCGCAGCTGTGACATCAGACTGTCAGCACACAGACACTTAAGCATAGAGATGAGGGAGCTGACAGAAAGGCTTTATATACTTATGTCTTGACTTATTACTTTATTTTTGCTGTAAGTTGTTGAAGTAATCAAGTAAAGTGTGTTAACAAACAACCTCCACAGCCATTTTCTTTGAATAGGAGAGTGTATCGCTAATGGGTAAGTGGATACTTGCCAAGTCTATTCACTTTGATCTGAGATTTTTTATCTGAAGCTGATTTTTATTGTTTGAATTTGTTATCCAAATTTTAAAATAGATAATATAGATAGATAATATAAATGCATAATTTAGCAATTGCTGAAATCTTGAGTATAGAAAAACCCCTGGTCACGTTTAAAAAATATCATGCCAAGACATATCTATATTCACTCTTAAAGTTTATTATTTTCAGATGGTTTGAATTTTTGTTCCATTTTTGGAATATAACTATTAGAATAGAAAATAGAGTAGAAATACGTTATTTTTATCCCAGTGAAGGAAATTAAAATTGTCAAGTATATTGAACTTTTTTTATGTTTGAGATGGTTTAATCCATCTCTCCATCCATTCCTACACCATTTATTCGCAATGAGGTCGCAGGGGATAGAGCCTTTCCCAGCTTACTATGGGTGAGAGGCAGTGTACATGCTGGGCAAGGTCGCCAGTCCGTCAGAGGGCCGCACAGAGACAAGCAAATAGATCTATGGCATCATAAACTAAACATTAATCAAGACAAATTTACAATGACCAAGCTTCAATTCTCCACTTTGCTGATGAATCCTTTAGGATTTTTGTGCTCACAGCCTTGGTGACTCAAGTTCGGACATAATGTTTTGGTGCGCAGAAATGCCCTAACCTTCAAAATAAACTGGTCTCATTTTGAGTACAATTAATTACAATAAATACCAATGAATCTCTCCCAGTCAACCTTTAAGGGTTTGATTACTTTAACTGCCGTTATCCCGGTTGGATTAGGTACAAGGTACTTTTGTTTCCTGTATCGAGTTGAAGTTACTTTTTCCACAGGATTTTGTGTATTTCCCCTTCCCAGTCCTACTTTGTTGTCTTCCCTCAGATGAATGAATCTGAAGACTCTTTTCAGCTTCGTCAACCTAATTCCCCCAAGAAGTGGTGGGGGTCCCTGACCAGAATGACAGTGAGCACACTCGGAGCTGCTGTCCTTCTGCTTCTCTACAAAGTAGCTTGTGGCAAAGGTTACCTGCAGATGTGTAGGAGAATCCTCTAATCGTGTTGCAGAAGAAGCTAAGTGACTTTAGTGACTGTAGGTTGCCTCTAGATTTCATTCTAAGAGTTTTCATGTATTAAGATTATTTTGAAAAATAGTTTTAGTTTTGTGATGTTTTGTTCCTTAATTAGCTCTAACTTGTCTTTTACCTTGATATACATTTTTGGATGTTTTAAGTGTTAAATGATTAAACATTGTTTTGTACTATTTTGTTTTCATCATTTATCGAAATTTCGAAATTTGAGTTGACTGCTTCATTTTGTTCTTATATATTACCAGTCTTATGTCTGTGCACTATGTGGAGATGATGCTGGCAATGAGTTTATCTTTGTTGCAATACTAGACGAAAGTAGAAATGGAAATGTTTTCTTTGTTGACAAAAAAAAACACTGCTAAAGTGCTCATTTCACAATGTGACTGTTCCTTTTTTTGCCTTCTTTACTTTAGCAGTAAATTCAACCCACCACACACATTTTTTTCCAAAATGTTTTTATTTAACTAAATGTATCTGAAAGAGCTGACATTTTTGTGGTACATTGCTCACTTTGGCATTCAAGTGTAGTATGTTAGTACTTTAATATTCTAGTTTCAATTAAAGCTGGTGAACAAATAAAGAGGCATTACTTTGTTGTGCAGTTCAATTCTAATGTTTCCACATTTCTTTTCTAAAAACCCAAGAAAAAGTCATTTCAGTCAGCTCAACTGCAGACCTCAGTTAAGACAGATTATATCAAACTGCTAGAAATTACCTTAACCTCCTGAGACCCAAAGAAAAAAACTGTCTTCAAATTTCTTTTTTGTTGTGATTTTCCATGTATTTGGACCTAAAAAATAACATTACAATTTAATTTTTTTTTTTAAATATTTTTAATTTTAATTTCATAGCATGTCCACTGTGGAGGACAACAGGACGATTTGCATGGGAAAATAGAACAGGCTTTAGATAATTAAACAATAAAAAAACAGAAGCTGTCTTGAAAGGGATATTTACCTAAGAACTCTTAGTAAAAAAAGTAAAGTTCCCAGCATGCAAACCTATCACATGGCACATCACTGGAAAGCCCAGGATGTCCTCTACAGAACACTATAGGGCTTGATAGGGTAACTCCAGAAACTTAGGGGGGTTACAGGTGGACAAAATGTCCACTATAATGGACATAAATGAATGGGCCGGTCAAAGTTAGAACATGTTATGCCAGTGAAATTTGAAACCTCTTTTACAGAGACATCATGGCTACTGATGTTGCGGAAATTAAATCTGGAATTCTTAAGTTTCTTATTGTTTTATGATGTTCTTCCAGGGTGGTTATAGTAGAAATACAATTTGGCTGGCCTGGGTCTTCGGATGTGCAAATATCCGTAAGTAAAATCAGGAATATTTTACCCCTTCATGTTTTGTGGCTTTGGCAGAGTACCCTTATCAAAAAGTTCTTTGAGCAAAGCAATGACAGCCCTAGATTTATTTGTGGAATAACAGCGGAAATAACCACTATGTTATGCGGATGATATTCACACATCAAATCAAATGTCAGACTTCTTTGTGACGGACATGGAAGACACGTCCACATTTGATGCGTTTATTTTTCTGGGAATTTGTGATTTCCTTGTAAAATAACTGCTCAAACACTAAGCCTTTGTCTTATTGAGTTCATAATAAAAATGCACTTTTTTTTATTTCGGTGTTTTTTGTTGTTCGTTTTGTCACCGGCGGGCTGGATGGAGCCGCGCACACCGCTTCGCTGCGTGCCTGGGTGGGCGCAGTTTGAGTTGGGAGCCCATCAACTTGGACCTGGGCTCCAGGTTTCGGACATCCAGTTTGGATCAGGGACAAGCCTTCCTGGTATCAAACCAGCTAAGTCTTTGACGTTTAATTTCTTCGCCTCATTCCCGAGACGCCCTCCCCTCCTCTGTCCACAGCAGTATCCTCTGTGAGAATCTTTCCGGGGGCCACAGTCTCCGTATGCCTCTTCCTCACAAGGACTTCGTCTGTCCTTTAACTTTTGTCTATGAAGTTTGATACTGCGGCGATTCGTTTATTTGTGAATGTTTTACGATTCACGTTCAGCCCTGGAAATGTTCGGTCCACATCCTTAAAGGAGAAAATTCTGATTAATATGAACGTTTTCCCGAGTGGAATATGTTTTTATCTCTCTGTAGCTATTTACTGGCTGATGCCCAAGGTTGATGCCTCTTGGTGGTAAGTTATTTCTGTGTGTGTGTGTTTTAAAAGTTAAATAGTCTAACTCCTTTATAACTTCCAGGGAACATCTGTTTACATTATCATGAGTAGGGGAAATGACGGGAATTGCCAGTACCTTTCAAAATGTTCCCAACAAAACCTTTGTAGCCTACTGCTTAATTAGATTTTTTTTTTGTGACAACAGTTACCTGTGAGCCTGAATATTTGTAGATCAATTTGATCCAGTTTAATATCTCATTATCTAACTTCTTAACACTTTTATGCAATTTTTTCTAAATTTCACACTTCATACCGATATTCTATTATGGAAACAGAGCTTTCGTTCAGACTAACCTAAAACTGTCAAGGGGGATTTCTGCTGAGAAAACCAATTTTATTCTTTTATCCAATGTTATCCAAGGGTCAATGTTTGAAATGTTTTACCAAAGTTAACCGTTAGGCACACATTTCACTTTGTTGGCATGTCTCTTTTCGTTAAGGTCCGTTTATTCTTTAATCCCTTTTCATGTTGTCTTTATATTTTTTCTGATATACGTTTCTTCCTAACTATACAGTAAAAAGCATTCTTAAATAGGCTTCCTGCTCAGTGGTATTTGCCTCTACAATGCACAGGTACATGGGTACTTTGGGCTCCCAGGTAATGTGCAACAACATTCCCGGCCTGGTGAACAAACAACGCCAAATATGCCGCCAGCAACCCAAGGTGATGCAAGCCATCGGGCTGGGAATGAAGGACTGGATCACCGAGTGCCAGCATCAGTTCCGAAATCACCGCTGGAACTGCAACACAACAGCCAGGGAAAAAAACCTATTTGGACGCCTGTTGCTACGCAGTGAGTTTGTGTAGCAGAGGGACTTTGTTTTTTCATACTTTTATGTCATGTTGGACATCATGAAAGGCCGCCGTTAGACTTATCTTTTAGCAGGTCACTAATTAAAATCCGTCCATCTTTCGAAAACACTTAAAAATGCATCTTTATACTGCTTTGAGGCAATTTATGTCTCAAAATGTGCACTGGTTTGATTTGTTCATTGCGTGCTCCTGGCATTTTCTGGAAACAAACCGCTGTATGACTTGTGTCAAAAATGTTAAACCATTAATCCTCCTAAACAAATCTACATCACTGTCTTACATTTTTTACTGCCACTGAAAAGGATAGCTCCCTCGAAGATTCCCATCTTTTTTCTTGGATCGCATTCCACACATCTTCTCATTTTTCAAGCGTACATTTATCACGTTAGTGGAGTCGAGAATTTCTCTGACAAGCATTTCTTCTCCTCTTATGGTTACAGCAGTAACGGCTTTATTCAATACTTTATTATAGTTATGTTGTGACTTTTGGCGTAGAGATTTGTTGCTAAAACATTTCGACAACAAAAGAAGGGGAATATTCTCAGGTGTCAGGTGTGTTGTTTTTTGAGTGTGGTTGATTTTAGCCATTTTCAAATGTGAGAAACCAAAACTTTCACCTGAAAAGAACTAATAATCGGTTTTAAGTATCATAGATAATATCTCAATAGTTGCATTCATGTAAATACTTCAGTAACTGAGCTTTAATTCTTAATACTGCAATAATTTTATTCACGTTTTTGTCTTCCTATTGCTACTTTATTTTCCAAGCCAAATTAATCCCAGCACTTTGAAGATGTCATGTCTGGTCATCAACAGTGTTTATAATCTATTGATTTGTTGGATGGATGTGATTTATTGACAGTTTCAGAAGTCTACCAAAAACATAGACAGTGTTCTTACATCAATTATGGTTGTGGAGTTATGTGCTCATCAACAGGAGAGGATTAAGAGACAAACAGCAATAAACGCCTGTCACAGATGTGACAAAACATCTTGTGAAATTAAAGGGGTGACTGCAGATCTTAGCAGCGAGGACTCGGCAGTCTTTTTTTCCTGCAAATTCGTGTTTGAATGAGCCTACATCTTTTTTATTTGCCGTTCTTTTTTTCTTTGTGCTTTTTCTATACCAAGCCAGGTGTTCTCCCATGCCCTGAGATTTAACCTGTGAGGTGGATCTTTGGACTTAGTCTGTTTCATGCCGGGGGCCCCTAATCAGCCTTGTGGTATTCAGGCCCCCCAGAACCTGGAAAAATATATTCATGTGTCTATTGTTTCCCAGACCTGGGTGTTAATTTGGTGATTTTTAGTTTGGTTTAGTTTTTTGTTTATCTCCTTTTTGTCCGGCTATTAATAAAACTCTGTTGAGTAAATTGCTTACTTTTTTATAATGGCTGTGAATTCAAATTTAGAAATAAATGATGATATTTTATACTATATATACTTGAAGATTTGATTTTGTGAAAACGCTTCAAGAATATATAGTTTTCATGCCAGTGCATGATTCATACGAGTCTTGATAATGCCATTAATAATTTTGGTAAAGGCTATTATAGGATGTTATAAACCTTTCTTGAATTTACCATTGTTCAATAGTGACTTGATAAGGTTAACTAAAGAGCTATTCAAAAAGTTACGGCAATTGTGATCAATTATATTTTCAAGTAACGCCTTCTCCTGCAAAAATAGGCTTGTTGTTGCTTTATTGGAACCTGGTTTGTATCTACAGGCGAGTGAATGAGTTACACCAACGATTCCTTTATACAACCCAGGTTACATATTTAAACATTGGTAATCTTTGTAGGAAAAAAAAGAGCGAATGACCATAAGCGGTTTTGACGTAAAAACTTTTTTTTTTCTTCACCCCTGGAAACTTATTTTCTGATGGGAGTGTTACCACAGTCTCCCACATTTGGAAGTGGTGGATAAATTTGAGGGACAATTCTGTTTGTCTGTATTTCCAGAATCGCAGCTGGTTTCAAAAGGAAATTATGTCAATCATGCCAGCGACAGTTCTGACTGTTTAATTCGTAATTTCACAGTGTGACACAAGTTGTGGTTATGAATGAGCAGACTTTGGAAACATATTATCTCTTTTGGAATGCTCAGGGTTATTTAAACATAGAGAAACATGGTTGCAAGAAATCACACAGTAAAAGAAAAATACTGGAAATACCAGAAATAATACTTTAACTGCATTACCAAAACTGGTTATTGAAATCAGTTTTGACTAAGTCAACTGAACTTTGCTGTTATCAGAAATATCATTAGAAAAAAATGACAAGGCATCAATGTTTAAATTTAAGTTACAACCATTTGCCAAGGTGCATCTGTTGCATGACAAAAAGAACAAAAATGATCATGTAAAAAGCAGGTCAGTTTGTCTTCCTATGTTATTTTTTATCATGACTACAAGCAACTCACTCACAAAAAATATGCTGAGATAAACCTAAAACCACAGGGAGTTAACACTAATGTTTTTAATTTTCGAAAGCTCACGAGACAAATATATCTAATTCTCATGGCTGGCTGGCTGGCTTAGTTGTGGTTGAAGTCCTATGTATTCAGTTTGAAAAGAGAAGTATCTTAAACAGTATCCTCTAGAATCCCAGTACTGAATTCCAGCATTCCATAAACACATCTCCTAATTCCAATATAATGTCATGGAACCCCCCACTCCAAGAGGGAAGGCAATAGAGAAGTCAAAGAACATGATTCTCAAATGTAAACCAGGTACAGGTGAACATATGTGTACAAAATTACATCTTCCACTCCTATGTTTCTGGTAGGCAAATTAAATGCGGATTACGATCCTTAGCAACCTACAATCTCATAGTACTAACAAGGTCTTCATTATATGAGATAACAAAGCCACTGTTCTATAGTCATTCTTCTCCACCGGTTGGCATAACTTTGCCACTGATATAAGACAGGAGTTTTCCACAGCACCGGGGACTGCAAGTTGACACAATTTCTAAGAAGCTTGGAAAGACTGCAGCCCTACCTGCAGCCCTCCCTGACTTAGATCAGTGTCCTGATCTAAGCTTCTACCTCCTCTATCGTAATGTCTGCAGTAGTGAATTTGGTATCACTCATTGAGATGGGGATGGGGTTCAAGCTGGCCAAAGGAAGGCTAGTGGTTGAAGTTACATCGGATATGTAGGTACAGCTGGAGTGAGGATGCCTGGTGGTGGATGCTGCTGAGCTCAAGAGGACTGACGGTGGAGTCTGTTACAGATGTGGAGGTGCTACTGGTCTCAAGAGGCCTGACGGTGAGAGCTGCCGCAGAGATGATCAGAAGGGTAGTGGAAGCAGCTGAAGGGGTGGGTAAGAACGGGGCAGCGGCAGAGGTGAAAAAAGCGACACTATCAAAGCCATTGTAAAGCTGGCTCTGTCTTCATCAACCTCTACAGACTAAGAATTTTCAGTCTGAGTCCACCTCCTTGGTGTAAATGTTTTCCAACTTTCTTTACCTTTGTTTTATACTTGAGATCCTTTTGAGCATCTGTTGTCTTTCTCCTGGAATCTGTTTTCCTTTTGTCCTGGAACACCCTCTTCCTGTTTCTGTTTCTGTTTTCACCTTACAGTCCTCTCTGGAATCACAGTGAGTAATGTGTTCTGAAGTTAATGTGGTCTGTGATGGTGGTGACCCTCTTGTTCATATCAATATCCATTTCTTCTACCTACAGCAGTACTGCCAAGTCTGTCACATCAAAGAAGTATCTCGGTACAACATACCCTTTCCTTAATGGTCATATTACTGGGGTAATCGATTTCTGATTAAGAAACAGGAAAGTAGCCCCACCATTCCACCTACCACACCTGCTAGGTTCTTCAGAAGCAATGTTGTAAAACTATGACTGTGTTTCACAGCCATCAGAGTATTACTTTTTAAACTAGTGGCTTCTTTAGCGTCCAGCTTCCCAATAGAAAGCAATAGGAACAAACCCGAGCCTCCAAACCTGAAAACACAGCCCTGTTACATTTGCTGTAATTTCCTTTTTTTTAAGACATTGACAGCTGGAGTTACAGGATGTCCATTTGTTTATCTGACCTTCGAATTTTGTCATATTACCTTCAGATTACTTCATCTTCTATATGAATAAGTGTCTCATCATTTGACCTTTGTCATGAGAACTTTCCTTTTTTTTTTAAAGTCTTCAGCTGTTTTCCCACAAGTCAATTAAGCATACCACTTAAGATGTTCTATATGTTCCATTCATACTTTTCAACGCATAAATGAGAGGCCTTAGAGGCCTTTTCCTCCTTTTTTCTGCTTCATATACTTTTGTGATTCCTCTTCCCCCTTCAACTTATTCCAAAAAGCTTGCTCTTTAATGTTTAGATTCCTTTGTGTCAAATAATGTCTTTATCATGGCTACTTTTTCATATTTTCCATTTTCTTGAGCATCATTCATTCAACAGATTAGCATTCTCACAGCTATTTCATAACAACAGCTTTTCTAGTTTAATTGACCCATACATTTTCTTTCATACATTTTTATTTCTATTTTACTTTTTAAAATAATGTTTATTTCATTCATAGATGCATTTCTATCTTTTTATTTCCCTCTTGGATTTTCAACCTCTTACTCCCACAAGCCTTTTTGTTCCTACTTCTTCTTTTGACACATCTCTGTTTCGCTGTATACTTTTCCTTGTGCATATCTGCATTATTATGCAGTCCTTCAATCTGTCTTGTTTGGCCAGCTGCTCAATCAAATGAGGGATCAGGATTCCTGTGCATCCTCTGTTTTTTCACTGAAAGCAGAATTTTAAAAATATCAACGATCATGACACCAACACCAAGCAGGGAATACTTTCACATAAAAGACATGGTCTGAAATGGCCAAAATAGCAGGCACGTACAGTTGTGCTATCATGCCTGCGCTTTTACCCAGAATGAGAGGCTACTCCAGTTAGATGTAGACACAACAATGAACTTGGCCCTATAGTCCTCCAGATTTTCGAAGGAGTGTTTTTTTGCACACACAAGTCTACATACCACAGAGAGTTTGGAGACCTGGATATTTGGTTGCTGATGATGACATAGAATCTTTTCACAATTAAATTAATAAGATAAAAGGTGAAGATTGAAATAGGTTGTAAGAAAATAAACTGGAAATTTTAAACAGAGATATGTGATTATGAAATTACGTCAATGTTATTTATGTAATATGTAGAAAAATACCTTTAAGTCTTTTTTTAACATTCATTGGTGCATTGTAAGTGTATTGGTGTATTTATTGGGCCATTTATTCATTTCTGCTATTAGTATTAATTTTGTGAGTTTATTGTATTGACATAGCCAATATATGTATTTGTTTGAAAAATCATGTCATAATTAATTATATTGATAATAAAATACAATAAAATTATCCTGAAAATTTCGTAGTTTTAAGACCATTTCTGACTTCCAAAAATAACCATTTCTAAATCAGGTCTCTAATGGTTGGTGTAAAACTGTCATTTTGTCTACTCAGGCACCCGAGAAGTAGCCTTTGTCTATGCCATCTCTTCTGCTGGAGTTGTGTATACATTGGCACGAGCCTGCAGTCAAGGAGAGCTGGTTTCCTGCTCCTGCGATCCTACCAAGAAGGGCTCGTCATGGGACCCTAAGGGTTCTTTTAACTGGGGAGGTTGCAGTGACCATGTGAAACATGCCATGCGCTTCAGCCAAAACTTTGTGGACGCCAAAGAAAGGAAGGAGAAGGACGCCAGAGCACTCATGAACCTTCACAACAACAGAGCTGGCAGGAAGGTAGGAACTCCTAAACATATGGAAATTATTTTCAAAGAATATAGGTATTAAAATAGAAACTTAGTGGATCAATTTTTAATTTGCTGATGTTTTGTTTTCAGAAGGTACAATAATTTTTTTACCATTTTTTCTGTTTAGAAACCTAAGGGGATAAAACAAATTATTTTTTGCTCACTATCTACTGCATAGTAACTGTCTTTTGTAACCCAGGCAGTGAAGCGTTTCATGACTCTGGAGTGTAAATGTCATGGTGTCAGTGGCTCCTGCAGTCTCAGAACCTGCTGGCTGGCTATGGCTGACTTCCGTCACACCGGCAACCACCTGTGGAAGAGGTACAATGCCGCTGTGCAGGTTGCAGTTAACCAGTATGGTACTGGTTTCACAGCTGCACATTCACACTTCAAACCTCCCAGCCACAATGACCTGGTCTACATTGAGGACTCTCCAGACTACTGCATACAGGACCAGGAGTCAGGTAAATTACATTCAATGTAATGTTTATAACATGAAACATCCAGCAGGATCTTTGAGCATTTGTTCAAAAGAGAAAAAAAGAAAAATAGGATAAGTTCAGTTGTCCGACTTGACAGTAGTTTCTGACATTATTACATTCACCACATGCAATTAAGCAGACCAAAAACAAAAATGACTTTTGAAAAGAAAAAAGAGGGGCTTAAAGACAGAAGGATGCATTTTCTGACTGCATCCTAACTGACTTGTTCAAGCATCCTGTTCTAGCTATTTCAGTTATTTATTCTATCCTGAAAGCAAGACTAATCGCCACTCTGTTGATATGAAAAGTGGATAAGATTTCCCTACACGGTGGAGGAACAGGCCACCATAAAAAGGCAGTTTGCAGCAATGTCTGGTTTTCCAAATGTAATCAATGCCAATGTTTGTTAGTGTTTTGTTGTGTGGCTGCCTCCCTGGATGGCTTTGTTAATATGACCAGTCGATACAATAGAGTTGAGTTTAAGATAAGATAAGATAAGATAAGATAAGATAAGATAAGAGCTTTATTGATCTCACAGAGGAGAAATTCACTGGTCACACATCGGTTTAGTGACTAAAGAGAGTTCAAAAGGAGGAAAAGGTACATAAAGTACAAACAGCAAAAACAAACAAATATACAAGGAAGCAGCACAGTGCAGAGATTTGAGTGACTAAAATATGTACAATCATTGATGGCTCACACACAGTACACATATTGCACAGGTCAATAAATATAATACAATTGCACAGCAGTTGTTATCGTGCAGCATTGTACAGTCTGGTAGCAGCAGGAATGAATGACCTGCGGTATCGCTCTTTTTTAAACACAGGGTGCATAAGTCTTTTACTAAACGAGCTGCTCAGCTCCTCTACAGTCTGATGCAGGGGGTGAGAGGTGTTGTCCATAATAGATCCGAGCTTGGACAACACTCTCCTCTCAGCCACTTCCTCCACTGAGTCCAGGGGGCAGCCCAGGACAGAAATGGCCTTCCTCACCAGCTTATTCAGCCGCTTCCTGTCCCGCTCTGCGCTACCAGGGGCCCAGCAGACGACAGCGTAGAGGAGGGCTGAGGCCACTATAGAGTCGTAAAAGCTTTTAAGGAAGGGCCTGCTGACTCCAAAGGCCCTCAGCCTCCTCAGGAGGTGAAAGCGGCTCTGGCCATTTTTATACAGGGCGTCAGTGAGTCCAGTCCAGTTTGTTGTTGACGTGAACACCCACGTATTTGAAACTTTCTACAGTTTCTATGTCATGCCCCTGGATGTTCACGGGGGGGGGGTGGAGTGGTGGTCTTCTCCTGAAGTCGATCACCATCTCTTTGGTCTTATTGGTGTTCAGACACAGATGGTTTTTCACACACCAATCCACAAAGTCCATAATGACCGACCGGTACTCCAGCTCGTTCCCCTCAGACACACAGCCCACAATCGCCGAGTCATCTTCAACTTCTGGAGGTGATAGCTGTCCGTGTTGTAGTACGAGGTGTAGATGGTGAAGAGAAACGGAGACAGGACTGTGCCCTGGGGGGCCCCTGTACTGCAGAGTACCATCTCTGATTGGCAGCCGTGCAGCCGCACGTGCTGAGGACGATCATTGAGGTAGTCAATGGTCCAGTCAACCAGATGTTTGTCCACCCCAGCATCCTCCAGCTTCCCCCTCAGCAGAACCGGTCTGATGGTGTTGAAAGCGCTTGAGAAGTCAAAGAATATGACTCTCACAGCGCTCCCGGTGGTCTCCAGGTGGGTAAGCGCTCGCTGCAGCAGGTAGATTATGGCATCCTCTACTCCGATGTTGGGCCGGTAGGCAAACTGCAGCGGGTCCAGGGTGGGGCTCACCACGGTGCGAAGGTGGGCGAGGATGAGGCGCTCCATGGTCTTCATCAGGTGAGAGGTCTGGGTGACTGGTCTGAAGTGGGCCGGTTCCCTGGCATGTGGCGTTTTGGGAACCGGTACCACAGGAGGTCTTCCACAGGGTGGGGACCACCCCCAGGATGAGGCTCAGGTTGTAGATGTAGCTGAGGACCTGACAGAGCTCATCTGCACAGGTCTTCAGCAGCCTTGGGGGGGTGCCGTCTGGTCCTGAGGCTTTCCTCTGTTTCAGCCTCATCAGCTGCCCTCTTACCTACCTTGGTGTTACTGTGAGGGGGGAGGAAGGCCCGACTGAAGGTGTGGATGGATCAGGGGTTGGTGGGAGTAGCGGTGGTGGGGAGGGTAGGTCTCTGGGAGGCTGGGGGTTGGAGGGATGCGGAGAGTTGAGGGCAGTGTGAGGGGAGTCAAAACGCGTGAAGAACCTGTTTAACTCATTCGCAAACTTGGTGTCACCATCTGCAGCCCTGCTGGTTCTCACACCAAACATGAGATGTTCTTCAGACCTCTCCACACATCTCTGACGTTGTTCTGCGCCAGCTGCTCCTCCATCTTCCTCCCATAGTCCTTCTTTGCAGCTCCTGCTGAGCTCTATGCTGCCCCTCTCTGTCCCCTGAGTAGAAATAGGATATGGGATATTTGTCAAGAGTCATGTGAAAAAGAAAGTGCACTCTTTTTCATCTACAAGATCTAATACAAGTGGACATAATACAAAACATACTCTCACTGCTTCCACAGGTATGTGAAGAGACATTTTGTTGGTTTGCTTTTCTGAAACACTTAGATGTGTTGTTGCTGAAAATCAATCTGTGGTTTATAAGCTCATTTCCAAACAGTCTGAGGTCCATAATTCTGCAATGGAAAGACTTAAGGTAAGTTAACATCCATGTGAATGTCAGGAATGTCATCAGATTATTGCACAGTAAAAAAATGAGTCTGTAAAACCAAATTCTAAAACCTGGTGGCCATCAGATTTTTTATTTACTTAATGATATGTAAAACTTTGTGAAATAGGGTCTTCTTTCTATTTCTTACAACTGTAAGTAGGATCGTGGTAACACATGTATTAAATAGTGTTTGGGTGGTTGATTTTTTAAACACACTTTTCAGTTATCTTCCGATCCCACACACATAAAAAAAACCTTTGAGAGACATGTAAACTGGCCTACAATCACTTCACAAATGCACACTGAATACATTTTCACAGACATTTGGAAACCCACAGGCCTGGAGTTCACAGAGACGGTGAGAGGCCCCTTCGTGCCTCTTCAAAGTGTGAAATCAATTTTCCTCAGCCCAGTGAAGCTCAGGTGCTAAACTCATCTCTCGGCGCCCCCTCATTTTAATTCAATAAGCAGACGCAGAGAGAGTGAGGTTCTTGATGAAGAGTCTGACCATGATGTCACCAATACAAACCAGTACAGGATGAAGGACAGGTGGGCTGGCTGCCAGAGAGGGGTGGGGATTCAGATCAAGTCCAGACAAATAACCTGGTAAGAGAATGACATACAAGACAGTTAACATACAGAGCAAGTACAATGTAAACATACAGTAAAGTGTTGGCGATGGTGCTTAAAGCCAGTTTGTAATTTTTTTTAAACCTTTACTTTACAGGGAAAATGTGCTGAACACACAAATGTTCTTCCTGGTAACGCTTGTTTCTCACCTGCAAAGAGCGGCCACAGTCACGCTTCAGAGAGGATCCCCCAGATCAAGACTCAGACAACCACAACATTAAAAAGTAGAAACAACTGCATTTGGTTGCAGACTTTGGAGCAGTTTTCATTACAGATAAAAAAACAAAAACAAAACAACGACTAATATTTAATTAGTTTATTTAATGCCACAGTGGGAGAAACAAATCCTGCGGCATGAATGGGACTGAAGGGTGCTGAGCAGAGGAGGCCACGAACGGTTTGTTTGCCACAAACGGCAAACATAAAATTCTATAAAATTCTGTAATACAGAACATTCTGTAATACAGATATGGCCAACCGGAAAGTCTTGCTTCAAGTTTTGACTTTGTCATGGAAAGTCAACTTTATAAGTAATTATTTTTGTTGTGTTTATGTAATTCATGTAAAGCTAAGATCAGTTTTGATAAAAAATCAGTTTTTCTCTATCAGACAACCCAAGTAACCCCATGGTTATCTTAATTTGTTTAATCTGTGCTAAAAGAGTCAGCATAAATCAATGTCTGTACCTTTTCTGTGGGCCATTTTTTATGAGCAGTTATCTGGAAATGTAAGACAGAACAGCCTCAACAGTCAGTTAATATCTCTGATTGGACATAAACACAGGAAAGTGATATGCATCAACTGGGGTTGGTAAACTGTCATTTTGATTCTGCAGGTAGCAATTTTTTTTCTAAGATGTTCTCCCTTTTTTTGTGCCTTAGCTCTTGAAAATGTGTGTGTTTGTTTCTGGAACTGAGGAGTCTGGAGAAAGTGTATGTGTGTGTGAGCAATGGATGTTTCCAGCAAATGAACAGCTGATGAAGTGTGGGCAAGCAGGCTGATGGCTCCTATCAACAATCTTTCATCTCACTAGCCTTCATCATCTTACTGACCAATGCTGCCTTTTGCTGGCTCATCTTTGCTATTCTGGCCAGGGGAAATTTGTTTTCTATTTTCTCCTAAAACCAGTGCACATATTTTTAATGGCCAAACTGTAAACTTTTTTTTAATAGTTTGTAGTCTATTTTTCATTAAACTAGAATCTCTTGGAGAAAAGACAGCACATTTTGAATTGCTTTTAAACATGCTCAATGAGTGCCAGTGAAGGCAGCATCCTATGCAGCTTCACTTGATATGGTGGTCTGGCCCATGTGAGAAAAGGCTCCCTCAGAGAGCTCAGAAAATCTGTCATAAGGAGTTGGACATGTAATAAGGCAAACTTGTCCTAATATGTTTGCAGTTTTACAGGATAAAAATTGAACATTGGTCATTCTGTTGAGATGAGGTCACAGCTTGGATGGAATGGTGCTGACCTTTGCTTCCCTCCCCAGGGACAATGGGAACCAGAGGGCGGCTCTGCAAGCGGATGTCTTGGGGTGCAGACAGCTGTGAGGTGATGTGCTGCGGCCGAGGTTACGACACGTCACGTGTAATTCACGCCACCAAGTGCGAGTGTAAGTTTCACTGGTGCTGTGCTGTCCACTGCCGGGACTGCCACCAGCAGGTTGATGTGCACACCTGTAAGGGCAAGATATGACCTTGCCATCACCTGCAGCCTGGTTCCAGTTCGGAATCAGACTTTAAAAAAAAAAATACTCCACATTCCTTTTGGACCTACATCAGGATTTTTAGCCTCATTTGTCTGAGAATTAAGTTTTACACAAATGTCCTCTTCGTGTGCTCTTTCTGTAGTCTTAACCTTTGGCAGCATAATTTCTTACATAAATCTGCTGGCACACTCAGATCTATTACACGAACAACTTTAGTGACATTTTCAAAAGAGATGCTTCACGCGTACACATTCAGCACCCTGGTAACACTTTTGCTTGACTAAGTAGATGCTGTTGCTGCAGTAGATAAAACTGTTCTAGTTAAGATCTGATTGAAAGAAACTGTTTCAAAACAGTGTTGCTACAAAAGCAGTAAAAAATGTATCTGTATTTCAAGTACTCATTGCTGGCTTGCCATTGATTGGTCTTTTTTTCCAAGAACAAAAACTGTGTATCATCTCTGTCCTTAAATGGTCTCTAATACAATCTTGAGGAATTTTCCAATCAATCAGCCATCATCATTACAATTTTCTGTATTTCGTCATCAATATGTTCTTGTGCACGCTTTTTATTCCCATATCCATAAACAAAACAGCTGCTCCCATGAATTTTAGTCTTTAACAACTTTCTTTGCTTGGGTGAGTAAAATGTTCCAGCCAGCAGAAAGTTGTCTGTTAAGGAACTCCTTATGAAATCTGTTGAGGAGAAGTTGTATTAACTAAATTATTTTGCCATAGAGCAAAATTGGTTTTATATCAGAATTCAATGTACTACTGATGTACAACTTTGCTGAGAGCAGTGATATTTGAAAATAAACCTGTGACACTGAAACAGCTATGGAATCATCACGATAACCTCCCTTTAGAAATATTCCAGTTAGTTCCAAATTTTAGGAGCTGGGAAATACCAGTGACACAATGAACCAGTTCACGAAAAGTGTTAAGAAAACTGATAATTTAATGTAAAATTATAGGCCAAAATGCATAGATAACCCGTAATAATTTACTGCAGACTATTTTACAGAGAAATATCTGCAAAATAACATACTTTTCCTTAACGCTACCTTATTGAATTTTTGAAGAAAACCATCAAATTAAATATTTAGCAAAAAAAGTTTGAAATGTTCCAGTTAGATTTAGTAAGATTTTCAAAGCATGCATATACCTAGAAGACTGTTCCACCACTCACGGTTTCACTAACCCAACCAGAATATATGCAACCAAAAAAATGGTTTCGCTGCCTCAGACTTTTTGTAACTTTCCATCCATCCAATATCTTAACTGCTTATTCCCTTATGGGGTAGTGGGGGGACTGGAGCCTATCCCAGTAGTGAATGGACTAGAGGCGGGGTACACCCTGGACTGTCTTTTTGAAAATATGTGATTAAAAATTAAACTCAAATACAACATAGAGTGAGCAATCATTTCTCAAAGACAGTTGTTTTTTTCTTCTTCTTCTCTCAGATTTCAGACAGCAGTTTCTGTTTTTTCTTTCACTGAAATCATCTGTCAAAACAACTTCACTTGGCATCAAGTATTCCTTCATAGTTGCTTTTTAATATATGGTGTTCTGCAAACCATTAATTCACCTTCACTCGTGAAGGAGATGACCCCGAGCTTCTTTGAAACACAAAAACATGCTAGATATCTGAAGGATCCCAGTGAGTTCTGAATTAAAATGGGATGAAAAAGTTGACTTGCAGCGATACACAAAAAGTCCTTTATTGTATTTTTTTTCTTTTCACTTTTTTAATGATGGCAACTAAAAATTTTTTTGTACAACAAAAAAAAGAAGACAACAAAAAACAGTTTTAAATGACTGGAAACCCCCCAAAAATGCAAACATATCAAATAAGTCAAAACCAACTCTGGCTCTCACTGTTCTGCCTTGTTTTTTCCCCATCTCCTCCATCTGGTTGGGACTCTGATCTTGGCACAAAGGTGCATCAGTCCAGTTTAGTTTTTGTCCAGTCATTTAGTCTGCATGGAGGTCTGTTTTTAGTGCTGGTTCTGGGTCTCTTTCTAGTCCAGTTTGTTGGGGTCAGATGCGAGTCAGTTGGTGCCAGAGGCTGGACGGCAGGATGCTCTCCACTTTCTCCATGATGAAGTTCAGAGGAGCAAACAGAGTGCTGAGGAACTGCAGGGACAGATGAAATTTAAAACTGTTTAATGAACCTCCCAGTACACACAACACTTCATGAATCATAATAAAAGCGTTGTCTTAACACATTAAGAGCAACATATTTTACTATGAAAAAAATCCTAATTGTGATCATTTCAATAGAATTGATCAGCCACTGAATTCTGATGTGCGTTTCTTAAATGCAACAAGAAAATGTCTTGAACTCTTAAGTCTTTGTATGCATTTTATACATAGTTCTAACTTTTCTCTTACTAATTTTTATTAGAGTATTATGGTTTCTTCAGTAGATCACCTTTGTTCTGCACATCTTGCACAGTGAGATGGCCTTCCACAGTACATCCCACTTTCTTGGAGCATAATTTTAAAACTTACAGACCCTTTCCAAAAAATTTAATATAATGGAATTTTCACATTCTTTCTGGATATATCCATAATTCAATTAAACAAGGTCACCTTTAATAGATTACAGATTCAAATTTTTTTTAAATTAAGTTTTTGTTTATTGTGACAAAATCTGTGTTTCCAGCTCATAAAGTCCATGATTCAAAACATTTGTGAAGAAATAAGCCCAAATTTTGCAGGCCACAAAGGTTTTAAACTGGGTGTCATGCACTAATCATCTGCTAAACTCAGAGCACCTGCACAGACACATCCAGGAGATGGGCTGCAACTGTCGGGCTCCTTGGTTTAAGCGACGTATAAACCTGAGCCAACAAAGGAGGCGTCTTAACTGGGCCATGGAGAAGGACTGAACTGTTGGCCAGTGGTCCGAGGTCCTTTTTTGCATTTTGCAATGAAAGTAAAGTGTGCCTTTCATTCAGAAATCAAGGCCCCTTGGATTTGGAGAAAGACAGGTGAGGAACAGAACCCAAGCTGCTCGAGATCTAGTGTGAAATATCCACACTCAGTCATGATTTGGGATGCAATGTCTGGTGCTCATTAATAGAATGTTTTAGAAGACTTCATACTCAGCAGAAGGAATCATGAGAGGCTGATTTAATTTTCCAGCAGGACCTGGCCCTGCCCATACTGCCAGAAGCTCCAAAACCGGGTTTGAAGTCAATCACAGTGCTTGACTGGCCACCTGAATCGCCTGACCTAAACCCCCTTGAGAATCTATGGGACTCTATTCTTTAAGAGGAAAAAGAGGGGCACCAAACATAACAAGAACGAAGAGCTGACAGCAAACAATGATATCTGGGCTTCTATAACTCCCGGGAAATGTTAAAGGTTGATTGCTTCATTGCCATGTCACTTTGAAGCAATGATCAAGTCAACCAAGTATTGAAGATTGACATATCGTTTTGAAAGTACCATATTTTGAATGTTTTGATGTAATCCTAATTTCTGAATCATACCAATACTTCTCAGGTGTATATGTCAACAAGACCTTGAACATTGAATACATTTAATAATTTACACCAAATTATTATTATGAACGAAAAAATTAAGTTTACAAAGACTGTAGAAGTGAGAAACAAACTCCATACCCAGTAGAGGACAAATAATTTTTGCTCAAGATGAGAAGCTTTTTGCCCCAACATCTTTGCAATATTCCTTTATTGACTGAACAGGACCAACCCTTGACAAAAGTGCTTATCAACCAATTTAAGGAAGGAAAAGCAGCTATTAGATCATTGTTTTACAAACAATGCATGACACTATTTCATACAGGATTAGAAATCTTAGAATCACAAACTGTCTAACTCAAAAGTTAACCTCTGAGCTAATATCTGTAAAGACAAAAAAAAACACCGACGAGAAGGTGTAGAGGGGTGATGGGGGCTCCAGCGGAGCACCATGGAGGTCAGGGAGGTTCCAACTTTGTCAGATAGCAGAGGAAAAAATTTTTAGATAGGTAAGGGCCGTTTTATGTGGCCTCGCACATCGGATTACACATCTCTGCGTGTGCTTCAAAGGGCACACAAAAGTGTGTGTTCTTCGTGTTTGAACTGTGTAGGTGGAAGTGGAGACAAGTCTGTAAGCCAAAACATGGGGGAGGACCAACCTCACCATCTGTGTTGACAGTTTCCCCTCTCTCAAAAACGTATACATTAAGAAGGGAGCGATTCACAAATGGAAATTGGTAGTCCGACATCGTTACTGATGCAATTGCACCTGTAGCTTCACAATGCATTGTTGGCAGAATGCGGTATGTATCTACCTTAATGTTTCTACATTGCAGAAACTCATGTTTAAATTAATTATTAAATTATCCTCTCTGTTATCACATTTTTTAGGCAACTTGAATGCAGCATCTCTGCGGTGCTTTGTTGTTAAAACATACAGCGAAAGTTTGCAAACAAGGCTGTTATGTCTGTTTATGAATTACAGGAAAAATTCCTTCACTATAATCCATTTTGAGAGTGCAGGTTTTTACTGCTCTACAATTCTCAGCAGCTACTACAACTACAACTTTTGTGTCAAAATCGAGGAAAATTGCCAACCTCAATTGCCTCCGATGTTTATTGGATGAGGGTATAAGCAAGACATTTTGTGACCTACACAGACTGGTAAAAGAATCATGAGAAAAAAACTGTTACTTCTGGGTTTTACGGACAAGTTTTAAGATGTGCTGTCACTCACCAAACTGGTCTAAAGAAATGTTTCACAAACAGCGGCACTCAATCCCAGGAGATCATCTACAGCAGCTTTGAGAGGAATGTTTTTAAAAAAATGAATGTTAAACTTAATTTCCCTTCAGGTTTTAGAGTCTTCTGTGTACCGCACACGTGATTCCGATTAAATAAATCTATCCGAAAGATTTTTAAGCTCTACAAAAATCTGCTTGTGGGGCATTGAAGTGAATCAGGTGTGTTGAAGCAGGGAAACTTCTAAAACCTGCAGGACAGGAGCCCTGAAGAACTGAATTAGGACCCCCCTGGTTTACAGCTTTAGTCGTGAGTGCTTGTTGTGTGTACTCACAGCTTTGGCAAACACACCCATGAGCTCAGGGAACTGGTGTGTGAGCAGAGCCAACATGGCGGTGAAGGAGCACAGACCAGCGGTGAAGAGGATGAAGAAGGGCAGCTCCTTCTTCGGATAGACTGACACCTCATGAAACACTGCTTCCACATGGGACAGACACACAAACAACACAATGTTAGCTGAGGGCATCACATTTCAGTTATGAACACTTCAACTGTGTTTTGTTGTCATTTAACCTTTCTCATCAGTCTTTCCCCAAGATTCTCAGGGAGGAAAAATAAGCATTATATAGCTACTCATGATCAAGTACAACAGTGAGAAACCTTAGTTATTTTTGACCTGTCCTGTCTCCAAGGACATCCTGTCGGAGAGTAAAGGACATCCTTTATTGCTGTCCCATTAAATCTCTTAAAGTTTTCCAGCTGATCCAAAATGCTGCAGCCAGTTTTGTTGAAAACTAGAGGGAGAGATCACATTTCTCCACTTTTACCTTTACTTCACTGGTTCCACAAATTCTCTCATATACAGTGTGGCAAAAAGCATTTAGTCATCCGCTGACTGTTCCAAGTTCTCCTACTTAGAAAGATGAAAGAGTTCTCTAATCATTATCACAGGAACACTGCGACTGTGAGAGGCAAAACGAAAAAAAAAAAAAAACCAAGAAATCAAAATAAGAATAAAAAAAAAACTAAAAATAGAAAAGCAAAAAAAAAAAAAAAAAAAAAATCCAGGAAATCAGATTAAGATTTTTAAATAAACTATTTAAATTATGGTGGAAAATAAGTAATTGGTTACCCAAAAACAAGCAGGATTTCTTAACTTCTGTATAAAAGACAGTTGTCAACAGCTTTAAAAAAGTCCAAGACCAAAGAGCTGTCCAAGGACACTAGGAAGAAAATTGTAGACCTGCACCCGCCTGGGAATAGTAAATCTACAATAGGCAAGCAGGTTGGTATGAACAAATCAACTGCGGGAGCAATTGTAAGAAAATGGAAAACATTTGAGATCAATGATAATTTCCCTTGATCTGTGACACCACACAAGATTTCATCCTGTAGGGATGAGCAAAAACTGTGATTTTGGAACGGTGAGCAAAAATCCCAGACCTACAGGAGAGACCTGATGAATGTCACACCTCTGTGTGGGACCAAAGTAACAAAGCTGGGACCAAAGTAACAAAGGCTAGCATCGGAAACACACTACATCAAGAGGGACTTAAATCCTGCAATGCCAGGCATGTTTGATATAAAGTTAACTTGTGATGTTTGTCTGAAGAAGAAAGCTCAGTTGCATCCCAAGAACACCACAGGTACAATGAATCATGGGGGTGGAAACATCATGGTTTGGGGCTGTTTTTCTGAAATGGGGTCCTGAAGACTGATCCGTTTTAGGGGAAGAATGATTGGGGCCATGTGTCATAAAATTTTAAGCCAAACTTTCCTCCTATCAGTGAGAGCATTGAAGATGGAATATTGCTGGGTCTTCCAACATGACAATGGCCCCAAACACAAACACACGCTTGGGCAATGAAGGAGTGGCTCCGAGTGGCTCCTGGAGTGGCCTAACCAGTCTCAAGACCTCAACCCCATGGAAAATTGTGGAAACAATGTCAACCGTCTGGTTCTGCAACAGGTGTTTTTGTGATAATGTTTTTTTTTCATTCCACAGACACCTCATAAATTCCTTAAGAAGGGGGATTGGATCAAAGTAAAGACTTTGCACAATCTGTTTGTTTCCTTAGCTACGACACTTTATTTTGTTCTGCATGAATTGGACTAATTTAGAATGTTATAATTAGCCTTGAGTGGTTCCTTGTCACAACATTTGTGTTTAAATTTCTAATTATAAAAGCACCCATGCTTCCACATGCCCTGCGATGGACTGGCGGACTGTCCGGGGTGTACCCTGCCTCTCGCCCGTTGACCACTGGGATAGGCTCCAGTTCCCCCCGCGACCCCAACAGGGAATAAGCGGTATTGATAATGGATGGATGGATGCTTCCACATATGAGCCATTTTATATGACAAACAAGTTCCAAATCATTCAAGGAATACAAAATATGCCTGAATTAATTATTTTAGAAATGGAAAAAAATGTCATTCTGTTCAGCTGATGTGGAGAACTTGTGAACTGTCAACCAGCTGACTTATGAAGTTGGTTTGGGCAGATCAGAAATATACAATCAAGTCTAATGGATCTCACATCCAAAAATCTATGAGCTGCAATGTGTGGGAGTAAACCTACCCCAGTGTTTTAGTCAGTTGTAAAATGACATCAATTTTGTTTTTTAATCAGGCAGTTAAAGTCAGTTGGAGACAGAATTTTGTGATATACATGAGCGACGGCTGCCACTGCTTGTGGAAAGAGGCTAACTGAAGGCTTGTGCTCAAGGACAGTTGAAATGCTGAGCAGACAGCAGGACAATGCCCACAATCAGCAGTACAGAAACTTATCACTAACACGAATGTATCCCTGATGGAATCAAATTACATACGTTTGGCAAAAAAAAAGTAAAAGAAGCCAATTGTATGGCTAAATGGAATGTAAGGCTAAGTAACTGAGTGCGGCAATAGCTATGTGCCATATTTTAAACCATAAAAGTTAAGTACATACAACAAATATGTCTTGTATGTGTGTGTGATTCAGGGCATCACTTACTGGGTAGCAGTTCTCGGTCAGCAGTTTCTGTACAGATAGGGTAGGGATAGAACAGATGACCTTTCTCCAGAGGATATGGAATCATTCTGAATGCTGTAAACACACAAATGAGAATATAAAAAAGACCAAAAACCATAAGCCCGTTTACTGAAGTTCCTCAAATAAAAATAATCATGCACAGGTCATCAGCTTTATTCTAACAGCAACAATGTTCGCGTTCATATGCATGTGGATGTTATTGTGTACTTACTGCCCTCCCAGGTACAGTGCAGCAGGTTGAGTGCCCCCTCCACCCTTTTCCAGTGCTGTAGGTGGAAGAAGGCGTAGGCAATGGCTTCACTGTCGCCTCTCTTCAGAATGTGTTCTGGAGGAAGAATCAAACTCTTCATCTCCAGCAAATACTATTAATGAGGAGGAGGAGCGGAGAGGAACAAAGATGACAAACAAGAATGAGAGAGAACTGCCTTTAGACAGAACAACAACAAAGCATTTTGATGGTGTTGCCTGCAACCGAAAATTACAAAAAAAAAGAAAAAAAAAGAATGAAGATGATAACTAATGCGAGAACAGCTTATGTGTTTGGGGAGCTTTTCACCTCCTTCACTGACCATTAACCGCATGGCATCATGAGGGCAGCAGGAGTGTTTGTGTGTGTCTGTGTATAGTGCGAGGGGTGCTGCTGAAACTCACTTTTGGGACATGAGGGTTAAACTCCACTGCTCTGTGGATGGCTTCTACTGCATTCATCTCTGCTGTGCTCAGCCCCCGCCTTGACGCTGCCTCTGGAGAAAACCTACACACCCGCAAGTAACGTCAGAGCACATCAGCAAGGTGATAAAAGCTATTTTTGACCCGGACCTGTCATGAATGAATAAATTAATCCCTCATGAATGGGCTTTATAATTAGATATTTGTGAGGAACAAAGTAGTAATATTCATCAGATCACACAAAATGCTGGAATGTAATGTGGAAATGAGTATGTAAAAAGGAACTTTTTCTTAAAAGTCAACTTCCATGCAGAAAGGAATCTTAGTTAAACCAGGTTTCTCTAAAGTTCCAATTAAAGTTTCAAACAAACTAAATGACATTTGAGTGTAAATCACAGCATGTGAACATGTGCAGAATGTAATGACAGGGTACAAAATTAAATATGAAGAGAAAATTAGCAAACACAAACCCAATCGGCAAACAGTGACTATATGCAGCATTCTACATTCATAAATTACGAATCCTGCACCTATGACAAAAGCATTAAGTGTGAGGTGGAAAAAGTCCCTACTAACAACAACAGTGATTACTCTCTAAAGTAAGCTTTCTACTACTGAACCACTACTCAGTCCTCCTCTCATATTCATGCTGAACATAGTCCTGTGCCTTTTTACTGCTTTATTTTTAAGCCTTAAACAGCTGTGCATGGATGTAAGAACCCTGGATGAGCAGTAACCAGTGAAAAGCAATACTCACTTGTCAGATACCGCCCTCGCTTTCAGCAAGGCAGCTGTGTAGCATATTGTTGCAGATTTGGGTAAGCTGATATCTGTGGAGAGTACAAAAGGCACACAGAGGGGAGGGAAGATAACGGAACAAGGGGGTGTTAGTGAATGTAGTTAAAGTTTGAAATGACAGGTTTATCATTAGTGGGGATGCTGCTGCCTTTCTGTGGGGACTGTTAACAAAGATGATGACTTTAGGTCTCAGAGTTTCAAGGGTTTTGTCGGGTATCTAACAGCTTGGCGTCATCTTTTGTTTTACAGATCTGACATAGTCACATAATCCTAAATGGGCTATAGGCCTATAGAATCACCCTCTGAAACAACAGGTATTAAATAAAACCTGGAATTTGAAATGTCGGGACTCTGTCAAGTGTAAATAAACAGAATGCAGGTATTTGTATATATTCTAAAACAAAGATTCAAAAGACAAAATATGAAATGTTGATAGAAAAAGATTGTAATATTTCATGAACAGTATGCATAATTTTGTATTTTTATGGTAGCAACATGTAAAAAAACCTAGGACGGAAGAGGTTTGACACAATGTTGCACCAAATGCCAAATGTCCTGTTACCAGACTTAAATCACAAAAATACATTTTGCTGTAAGGGAAGCAGTTATTGTTTAAATATGAAGGGCCTTAGAAAATATACTTGTATAAACGTCTCCCTGAGCCCATGCAGTGATCTGATTCGTTGCCGTTTTAATGTGGGCTGCCAGTAGAAATGATTTTCAAATTATCTGCAACTTGTTGATATAGTTTTTTGTTTCCAGCTCAAATTGCACCCTTTATTTCTTATGAGAGAATCTACCTTTATACAGTGCTCTTTTTTTTATATGTTGGTATGAGCTCAAAATGTCACAATTTGACACGTACTACCATTTATCACTTATATTATTGCAATCTGGTCACTCTGTCGAAGGTAAATAAAAACAAATGTTTTGGATATTTAACTTTTATATCTAGAGCAATAGTTATTTTCTTGGCTCATTCTTTCAGCTTTATAACATATTCCTTTTATTCTGCAATGATGACTTGGGGTGTACCCTACAAGAGGCAGGGTATACCCTGGACAGGTCGCCAGTCCATCACAGGGACAAACACTATGCACACACTCACATTCACTCCTAGAGGCTATTAAGAGTTTTCATTTTGGACAGTGGGAGGAAGCTGGACTACTCAGACAAGCCATGTAGAAATGGGGAGAACATGCACACTCCACACAGAAAGGTCCCGTCCCCCAGGGATTTCAACCAGGAACTCTCTTGCCAACCACCACACCACGGTGCCGACCCTGTAGTTAAAATAATTTACCTTTAAATATGTTTTTTGGAAAAGCTCTACTTCATGCTATACTTGTTTTAAGAGGTCTTGAAGATAGTAATTGGTTTTGTCTGAAAAAGACAATAGCTCATCACAATGACCATGGCTTCCACGACCTTACTACAACCCCTGGTTCTGTCAGTCAGAGGAGATTCTGCTTCTAGCACTGGTGGATGTGTTTATCAATGAACTATGTTTGTCTCTCACCGTCATACTTGGCCAGAACTGCCTGAACGTCAGCATAATTCTGGAGCTCTAGTAGTGACTCCAACAGGTTTTCATGGATGTTGAACATACTGAGGAGAGGGAACTCCTTCATTAACTGGAAAACACACAACTGTTGTTACATGTAATATCAGGAAGGGATCAACATAACAGATACAAGGTATGAGTTAAAAAGCAAACTCGGAGAATGCCTCATATGATGTGAATAAAATCTGTAACAACTTTCAAGCCGTTGTGTGCTTCTATCTCAATATAGGCAGGTACTTACATCTCTCATCATTTTAACTGCTTCTCGTGTTCGGCCAAGCTTTCTGGAGCACATGGCCAGTCTTCTCTTTATATACACCAACACATTAGTGTCTCTTCCTGGTTGATAGACACAAATTCATCTGTTAAAACAACCCATCATATAACTGGGAGCTTTGTCAAATATATGGCACCCACAAACTCCTCTAATAAAATAGTAATAAAATTTGGTTCTCACTGGCCAATGGTGTTACAGGATAGTTAAAACTTACTGTGCTGGGCTTCATACTGTGTACCATGATGCTGGAGCTGTTGACTGCGGCGGTAGCACACTTCACCAGCTTTTAATGCCTGTTTAAATAACCTCTCAGCCTCCATGATGGTGGTGGCTTCCTCCTCGGCCAGAAGGATGTATGCTGTTGCACAGCTGCAGGATAAGAAAAGGGGAAAGTCAAGGAAATAAATTCTGACACTGTGTTAGAGCCTCAATCTTTACTCAGAATGCAGACAATATTGTTTATTTCTTTCTTTACAACCTCAAGCAATATTTATATTTTTCCACTGAGCAATGTTACTAGGAAAGAGTAATTAAATGTATATTAGAATGCATTTACCCTACAGTTAGTACACCTGATTGTGATGGAAGATGGTCTTTAACCCTTATCCTGCAATTGAGGTGCTCAAAGTCCTAAGATGCAGGTAAGAAAATGTAAATAAAATGCATTTACCCTAGTTAGTAAACCTGATTGTGATGGAACATGGTCTTTAACCCTTATTCTGCAAGTGAGGTGCTCAAACTCCTAAGATGCAGTTGACCTACTACATGTGCCTTACATCCAGTGCCAGCAGTCAAACATCAACACAGTCCTTACCACCTCAGTTTGTTCAGGAACATTCCTACAGCACTCAATCATCATTTGGAAAACCATTCAAAAAAATCTTTTGCATTTTATATCTTATGGAAAAGGCGTTCTACAAACAGGTCACAAAATTCTACACAGACTGACCTCCTTGATCCAAACCAGTCTGCCTATGAAAGCGGCCACTCTGCTGAAAAAGGTAATCCTCTGTGCTCATCATACTTGACACCGAGACACTCTAAATAGTGGCTCAGTGGTAAGAGGGTCCGCTGATAAGCTACAGCTGCACCACCTCCACTGTTTTCGGTCCATATCGATTTACCATGTTTACCTTCTCTGAATGTTAAACTTTAAATCCAACTGCGAGATTTGCTTGCTCCTGTGGCTCTTCTCTGCACTCTGTGACTGGATAGCCTGTACTGCTGGGCCCCTCGATGTACAGCCATTTGGACCTCTTCTACCCTGCCAGCTCTACTAAATGTTCACCTGTGCCCGTGAATTGCTGTCAACGCAGAGGAGGACGTGCCTCCCTGTCACCGATATCCGCCGGTGTTCACCTGCCGCTCAGCCAGCCAGCCTGATGCTTAACCCCTGGCACCGCCCAATTGATTTTCCCATCTTCACTGAAGCTACAACGCTCCACTGCGCCAGCTGCGCTGTCTCGATGCTTCAACATAACCACCTGGACCATCTACTGTTGGATTACGTCGCTGCCGATCTCACATCATGTGGACTTCTACTCCGCTGCGCATCTTTTCCGCTCTGTCACTCGGCAATGGAAATGTTACATCTCCGGACCTTCTCAAGGATCCCCCCACCTCAGCTTGTATCCCACCACTAAATTCTCAAACAACAGCAACACAAACATTCTCTCCTTCTGGTCCATAGGGCCCCGCCCTCACCGCACTGCCCGTCCATCACAGTGTACTGTCATGCCTGCTCAAAGCATCCACCTACAGACCACTGAGCTGTCTGAAACCTTGTGTGTTGAATGTCAGATTCTTCAGTAATAAACCTCTGCTGAACGCAGACTTTATTGTTGACCATCAGTTAGACATTCTATGCCTCACTAAGACTTGGCAACAACCAAAGATTTCTCCTGGCCTATTGAGGCACAAGCTTTTTCTTTTATTAGTAAATCCTGTGCTACCGGTAGGGGGGGGGCCTCACTCTCCTTCATCATGACAACATCGAAGTCACTGCTGTCACAGTCCCCCAGAAGTCCTCCTTTGAATGTTCAGCAGTAAAAATCACAGGCCCAAAACCCACTGTCATCGTGACCATCTTGCACCTCCTTTAATGATCCACCTTGCATGATCATCAATGACCTAACTCTCATCAGCTCCTTCTCCGACTTCACCCCAGTACCAGAACACACCATTTTGGAACTCATCCATAAATCCACAACTACCACTTCTCAGCTCGATCCTCGTCCCACCTCTCATCAAAACCTGTTTGCCATTCATTTCCCCTGGGATTACCAACATAATTAACTCTCTCAAACTGGATGCCATCTCACCCATCTTGAAAAAACCCAGTGCTGACCCAGCTGTTCTCAACCATTACCCGCCCATCTCCAACCTCTCCTTCATCTCCAAAGCACTAAAAAGAGTGGTTTCAACTCAACTCCAATCCCACCTCGACGCAAACAACCTCCATGTTATCTTCCATCTGGCTTCCGTCCGAAACATAGTACTGGAACAGTCCTGGTCAAAATAACCAGCAGCTGACTCCGGACTACTCACCATTCTCATCCTCCTAGAACTCAGCGCAGCATTCAATACCATCTCCCATCCTTTGCTCCTCAACTGCCTGGCTGGCATATATGGAATATCTGGTGCTGCTCTCTCCTGGTTGACATCATACCTCACCGATTGCCAAAAATTTGTGCAACTAAGGAACCACAAGTCTCGGTGTTCACAAGTCTAACGGGGTGTCCCCCAGGAGTCAGTCTTGCGTCCCCTTCTTTTCCCCATCTTCCTCTTCCACCTGGGAACACTCCTTCATCATGGGGTCCATTTTCACTTCTACGCTGATGACACACAGGTGTACATCTCCTCCCAACCAACCGATTCCATCCCCCCCACCTCTCTCATCACCTGCCTTGAGCATCTGAAGGTGGCTGAGCAGAAAATCCCGCATTGAGTATTGCAATGCCTTCCTCGCTGGACTCCCTTCCAAACTTAACAGACTGCAAATCATTCTGACCTATTCTGCACAGATTATCAAATTATCGGACCACATCACCGGTGTTCTCATCCCACTTCACCGGCTACCTGTACAATACAGCATTGACTGCAACATTCTTCTGCTCACCTACAAAGCTGTGTCCATTCAAGCCCCCACTTACCTCCGCTCGACCTCCTCTGAACTGTTAACCAACCACATCATGCCATGGGTGCCTGAGCCTTCAGCTGCTCAGCACCCAGGCTCTGAAACTCCCTCCACCCACATGTAAGCCAGTCGGACTCAATCACCTCATTCAAGTCTCACCTCAAAACCCGGGAGTCTTTGCAAGCCTTGATGTTGTCTTGGAAAGAGTTCTTCAACACTTTGCTTTTCCAAGAGTACCTACTTGTATAATTAACGCCTGTAATACTAAATCTGCCTGGTCATTTTTCTCTGTATTTATCAACAAATAAATATCTAAGATATTGTACTCCTTTTTTCAAGATAAGTTCAACTATCAGAATCTATCAAGATATTGCCAATTATATGTTATTGATGCATTAAATCATGTTAAATAAGATTTAAAAAAAAACATTTAAATTTCCAGCAGGTTTTCTCTTTGTTAATACTGTGAAGGACCTGATCTAAAAGTTCTGATGTTTCGAAAGCTTTCTTTTAACTATAATACACCAACACAAGCAGTTTGGTTTGCACAACATTTTAATTTGAGTGCCATTTGCTTGTAAAAATCCAGTAATGACCAGGCATTTCTATCTAATGTGCTATTCCCTAAAGCTGTTTTTTGCCCAGTTGAAGACAGAGACCAACTCCAGACTCCTCACACATCCAAGGGGTGCACTGCAACATTCCCTTGCTTGCTCTGTCTTTTTGTCATGTCCTCTGCTGGTGGGGACAGGGAAGTGGCCTGGTATCCCAGTGCAGGGCCGCTTTCCAGGCTCTTGAAAGTTCTTGTATATCTAAGGTTCTGCTGCAGTGTCATGCTGAGCCCTCTCTGAGGGATGTAGGTGTTAGAAACAGGAATGCCCAAAGATAGTCATGTGCCATCTTCTAGTTATCCTGTGAACAGAGTTGGTAGCTAGCATCTGATCAACTCCCCTTTCACCCCCACATGTACATGTATACACTATTGCACACACTGACAACTTTGAAAGGTTTTTATGTTGAATAAACACTTCTACACTTAGCATTCAGAACTAAAAAAAGAAAACAACAACAAACAAAAAACCCTATGATTATTCATTAAAAAAACTAAAAACAAATACTATTAATATACTATACACTAAAAAGATCCCTTAAGACTGCTTGAATATTGATAAAACACAATTAAACACTCATTATTTGCTCTATGAATCACCTCTCTGTATAACTGCGACTCTCAGCTTTCAGAATTCGTAGAATTACAGTTATTAAAAAACAGCGTGTTATTTCCTGTCGCCACTGGCAGGATCAGGTTAGAAGGAATAACAAACTAATCAGAATACTTCATGCAATACATATCTTTCACTTTACTCTCCTTTCAAGGATACCCAAGAAACCTCTCGTCAATTCAATACCAGAAAAAAAAAAAAGGCCTTTCTTTGCGTTTCTTTTCTTGCTGCTGAAGAGTGAACAAAACAACTTTTCTGAACATGAAAGCCTCGTTCATAAATAGATTAGAGCTACATTTTCCACTTTTTTCTATTTAGGGAAAGCATTCCAACGTGTTAGAAACGTGTTAACATTTTATATCCTTTTCAGCTCAGCTAAAGCACGTTTTGCATGTCATCACACCAATGGCTGGATTTTCATATCTTATCTGAATCTGATAGATCACATCAACCAACATAAAAAAAAACTGGTTCGTTCCATATTTTACTAATCTATAGTTTAGATTATTTTCTTGCATCACTTATGAATTTTTAAACAACACTTTTAATTTCTGTCAGAGTTGTAGTGCAGCAGCTTCATCTCTAAAAGCTGACTGCACTCAGGTGACACTGAAGGCCGTGTTCGCATGAAGTGAAAGATTAGGTTTCCATTGGTCTTTTTTTTATTATTAACAAGAGTTATTGTAAGCCTAAATCTGTTAATCAAAATGGTGCTTGCAGAAAATGCACTTAAATTGCCAGGCATTCCTAATATATCAGAATGGAAGGAATGTGATAAAAGAAATCATGGCATGAGTTTAAGTGATCTGACAACCAACACCAATATATACTAAAATATGTAACTAAATAAATGTGTTGAAAAAAAATTAAATCAAATGCAATTGTCTGAAAGAGGACAGCTACTTTCCCTTATTTTCTATTTATTTCAGTTTCAGTGATGTCACTACTTGAATTATTAATGCATTTGAGCTAGTTAACTGGAGATAGACAAAGAAACAGACTCACTCCTCAAGCTCGAGAGCTTCATGTGCAGCAGAGATGCGAGCCTGCGGGTTCCTTTCTCTCCATGCCTTCTGCATGACTGCAATCGTACAATCAGACATGTATGTGTTTAATATGTACAATAGCCCATATTACAACCTGCGAACAATAAAACAACAAAAAATAGTTCTGATTCTATGTTCAGCGTATGTGTTATCTTACTGGCGTCAGCAGGTCGCAAGTGGTCTGAGTCGCAAGTAAAGAAGGTTTGGTGGTCTTGTGCTGACAAGTTCATGTCATAATATGTCAGAGGCTCGCGACCAGTTACCCATGTATAGCTGGATAAAAGCAAATAAACTAAATTAGACATTAATTATTACCAACTGTTCCAGATTGGAAATCATTATTTAAATGCACTTTATATGGGACAGAGATTCAGTAATGGACACATAATGACCGACTAACTAAAATCATAAGCATAAGAATTGGAAATATAAAAGATGCACTGACAGCAGACTGAAGGGAACAAACACAAGAAAAAATAAAGAAATGCAAAAACAGATAACAGTATGAGAGGAACTAACAAAGAGTTAGAAAGAAACAAGGAGTTTTAAAAAAAGGACATAACAGTAATAAAAGTGAACTCACCGATTATATTCTGCTCCACGAAATAAATTTAGAGGATTTCTCCATACTTTACATTCTGCATCAAAGAAACAAACACAGCACCATTCTGTTGAGTTTCAAGGGCAAAGCCGACTCTGAACTTTTCTGCTCACTTCAAAGGTTTTGCATTGTGACATCTACCCTGCAGCTCTCTGTGTAGCACATTGATCCCTTTGGAAGCACAACTGGGAGGAATAAATAACCTTAAAACTTCCTCTGCACAAAAAGACAATGTTGTTGAAAAAACAACTACAGTACATAGCTCTGTCTCTTTCTGAAATATCTTACAACTTACAGAGAGGGAAACTGATTTCACATATAAATAACATTTCAAGTATGATGAGTGGCCTTTGCCAGATGGCTGTGTATTAACATATGTGGCCGAAGTCATCTGAAGTAGCTGCTGAGAGTCTAAACGTAATTTTAAATTCTTCATTGTCTGATAAGACTGAGACAAATTAATTTATGTGAAAATAACTTAACTCAACACATCTCTGTGATCATTGCACTAATTACAATCATTTTGTGATGAAGGCAAGTGATTGATTGTAAAATGAACAAAAATGATCATGTAGAGAAACATGTGGCTAAAAATTACTTTAATAATTTAGGCCTCAAAACTAATTAGGATAATCACTTTCTGTCATTTAAACTATTTCTGCTCAGCAGTTAAATCAACATCCATGAAACCTTAAACATATAATAATCCGTTTTACTTTTATTTTGTGATAGTTCTTGTCTTTGGAAATAAAATACATTCTAATAAACCTAGTGATCTCAAAGAAAGTAGATTATGAAATCTGGCCAAGTATAAAACTTAATTGCTATTTGTCCTGACAATCATGTCATGTGAAAGTTCTTACCAGACACACTTTGCCGGTTGGAGTCCGTCTCTCCATTACCAGTGTTGGAGTTAGTGGGAGAGTTGGTATCCACTCCCCCCAGTAGGGGGCGGAGGTGGCTCACAGACACCTGCTCTATGAATGATGTCCCATACTTCCTGAAATACCACCACTCAAAGATCTGAGACGAGAAGCAAACAGACAGCAAGACAGCAGAGGACTTAGTTTACTAATAAGGATTATGGGTTGTCTGAAGCATAAAGTCTGTATAAGTAAGGAAACATCTATGGGACATACTTGTTTTAAATTGTGTTAAAAAACAGAGTTGATCAAAGGGACCATTATGTTGTATTTGATAACAATATTAGAAAACATCGTCTTAATTTTGTCTAAAGCAAAAGTTGGCATTATTAACTGCTAAGACTGCCGAGACTGCAATATCTATTAAACATTTTTCATTTAGTTGTCTAGAGCCCTTTAAGGAAGGAAAAAAAAGAGAAAAAAACTAATTACAAAGAAATGCCCAACACTCCTCAGTACAACCAAAGCCCTACACAATTCTTCATGATACTTTGAGAACAGGTAAAAAGATTAAAACTTTTAAAAACAGCCCATGCAAATTGGGCAAAAGCCCAGAGGAAAGAGAAAATAAGTTAATTACAAGGGGCTATTTTTAACTAAAAACCAGACACTGAAGTGGTTTGCTATCCAGGTGAATCTTACACATTCCTGTTTTTCCATCCCACACTAAACATCTCAAATGTGTTCTCAGTTATTTGCAAAGCAAAACATAATACATTTATTATGAAAGACTATGACTATAGATTTCCAATTACAGTAGATTTTAGGGACTTCTGAGGCAGTAATTCATCTTAACAAACTACATCATAAAAGCTAATAACAAGAACATCTTACCAGTATGAGTCCTGATATGAGGGATGAAGTACCTGTGAGAGCCACATAGAACTTCGGCGTCAGGGTGTTGAGAAACATGCTTACTGTAAAAAAAGACAGAAAAAATAAGAGGCAAAAGTTAGAGCTATTTTGTAAGGTGCAATCATAGAGACTTTTTTAAATGAAAAAAGCAAACATTTGTGTTAACAGAGGGCTAAATGTTTCATGTCATTTCAGAAAAGTATTTTCACATGCAATATTTGGAATTTTGCATAGAGTGCTGCTGCACACGTGAAATTATACAACACCAGGGGGCTCAAATGAGGCTCTAACTGTTAAGAAGCTATGCGATGTGGGTACAAAAGCAGATGGGAAACCAAGCTTCACAGGTGGCCTGGAGTCAGACAATCTTAAACATAACAAATGGTATCTAGATAATGTCTAGTAAAGTACAAAATTACTGCAGATAAATAGATTGCCAAGAATTTGACTTCGTGACTTTGTTTTTTCCAGCTGGGCTTAAAAACATAAAGTCAACAATTATTTTGAACTCTTCCTTCAGCTGATTATAAACTGGGAGAGACAATTGTACAGCAACTACTCTAACTAGTGAAAATAAGCTGACATTTTTAACCGTATGTGACTAGTCAGTGATCTGCAACAGCTAATCAGCACTAGCAACGCTGATCAGAAGTGGGAGGATGTTGCTCTGAATCCTCAAGTAGTGTCTGGAATGTGATGGTAGCGAAGCCGAAAAATAAAGCATCTCACAGGGAGAAGATAGAACCAGCCCTGCGGGGTCATAGCTATGATGCAACTGGCTGGGCTGCACTTTCAACGAGACCAAAGTCTTCCTCTATATCTGTTGTTAATAGGACACAGACTTGGACAGTGGTCTGTGGAAAATAGGGATGGAACGGTTTATGAAAACCGTCCGAACCGTTCGGTTCGACTGTCTCGGTTCGATTCGTGTGTGTTGCGTTCGGTTCATGCGGTGCTCCTTTTTCTCATAGGGAAGCGTGTTCACTCCAGAGCAGAAAGTGGCGCTACTGCGCCCAAAGCCAACCACCAGTAGTAAACAAGAAGAAGAAGCGAAGCAGCTATCTGGGTGTAGCAGAAGAACATGAGAATAGGGGCCTTGTTTATAAGCAGTGCAGTATGTGTTAGTTTGGTTTATGCTATATTTTATATTGATGATTATTTACTGGATTATTTATTTTGTTATTTTAGATAACACAGTGGCACTTTAAGTTTGATAAGAAATCCAGCCTTATTTATTTGATTGTATTTCAAACAAAAACAAACTGAGTTTTGAGTTTCGATAATCAGGGAATTGAAACATGTAAATTTATCTTGCGTTAATTTCAAACAAAGGGACCTAAGTCTAGTTTTTATAGAGCCTATGGTTCTTTGTTAAAGATTGTTTGCCAAATAAATTAAGCACATGTTGGAACTAGCACTGTCTCCTCTCTTGCAATGCCAGAATCTCACCTACTTTTAACCTAAGACAGTCACAATGATGTACCAAATGTCAGACTGCTTTGTTCTTTCAGTTTTAACATGACTATACAAAACATTATCGATTTTCCTTACAATCAACATATACCGAACCGAACCGAAAACCGTGACCACGAAACCGTGAACCGAACCAAACCATGGATTTTGTGAACCGTTCCACCCCTAGTGGAAAACCAAAAGAGAAGCATTCTCCTCCTCAAACAAACATCTTGTTCCCCATCTGATAACCTGGATAAAGTCTCTTCACACAGCAAGGTAAACTGGAGAAACAACACAGAAAGTAAAATGATGAGGGGAGGCTGCTGGGCAGGATGTAAGATACATGTGTGGGAAACGTCTAAAAATACTTTACTTTCCAAAGGACATGGTATCAGACGTGAGAGAAAACATTGCGCAAATTCTGGCTGCACTTACAACACTCAAGACCCTTGGTTTACACCTGGGATGTCATGAAACAGCAGTCTGAGTTGCTAAAACATGACTTCAAGAATCTGTTGGATACAGTTAACAGAAGTTTTAGCGGGGGACCTAAATGTGGATGCAACCCAAGACAAGCATTGTTAAGAACTTAATGCTGTCCTTGAGATGTTTTGTCTAACTCAGCATATGAACGCACCCACTCACAACAGAGGATACACTCTTAAGATCTGCTTATTTCAAAGGGTGTTGTTGTTTCAAGTGTGGACGTTGTTGATGTTACTTTGTCTGATTTTTGGGGGGTTTTCTTTGACCTGACTGTTAAACCCAAACCAACAATTGGGTCTACAGTTGCTCAGGGAATACTCATAAATGACAACACCGGGAAAACATTTTTGGAATTGATTAGTTTAAAGATACGCCGTGTTCTAATGTTGATGAACTGTTGAACTCTTATACATCAAGTGTCTTAAAGGTCTTGAATACCATTGTTTCCGTCAAGGTTAAAATGGTTAAAAACAGACAAAAGGCACCATGGAGAAAAGAAGACTAGGTCAGGGCACAGAAAAGGGAATGCTCGAAAGCAGAACGGAAATGGCGCCAGTCAAAGCTCCAGGTTCATTTTAAGATCTACAAAGAAAAGTTGTGTGTGTTAGACCAGACTTGTCTGGAACAAGATTTTAATTTTCAGAGACTGCGGAAACAACTTTCATTTTCATGTCTCACTGCTCTTGTAACTCGTTTCTACATACACATTTTAGGAGTTTGTAATATTCTTTAATGACAAAGTTCAAGGCATTCAAAATGAAATAATTTCCAAAACACAAATAACTACTCTGCCCCCATTTAAACACCTAGAGCTGACAGTTTACACCTGTCACTAACAAAACAATCCAAGAGATCATCTGCAGACTGAGTCAATTCACATGCTGCCTGGATGAGTTACCCACAAGATTCCTGAAGCCTGTGCTGAGCAGTTTGTTACCATAACCGTTTCATCTAATCAACATCTCATTTCAGACTGGAACATTTCCAAAGGCCTTAAAAACCAGATCTAGAATGGCTAATCCATAGATTTGTTTCCAGCAGGTTAGACGATTGTCATGTCTTTCTCGACGGGCTCTCTAAACGTGCTGTAAGACAGCTGCAGAACATCCAGAATGCTGCTGCTAGAGTTCTGACCAGAACCAGGAAATACGACCTTATCAGTCCAGTAGTCAGGTCTCTGCTCTGGCTTCCTGTCACTATGAGAATAGACTTTAAAACAGCTCTGCTTGTGTACAAGTCTCTTCATGGTCAAATACATTCCTGAGATGTAAGAGCCGTATGAACCAGCTCTGATTCTGAGAACCTCAGGCAGTGATCTCCTCCTGGTGCCCAGAGTCAGAACTAAACAAAGCGAGTCTTCATTTCAGTTTTGTGCTCCAAAAATCTGGAACAGTCTTCCTGAAGAGGTGAGACAGGCCTCAACTCTTACAATGCTTAAATCCAGGCTGAAAACGGTTCTATTTAAGTGTGCATATGGAAACTGAATGTATTTTATCTTCACCATTCACTTTTAATCCATTTAATTTATAATGTTGATTAATTCTTTCTTTGTTTTCTGCCTTTAAAATCTTCGTAAAGCACTTTAAATTGTCTTGTACATGAAATGTGCTATAAAAATAAACTTGCCTTGCCTATGATGAATCCCAGTCTCATGAATGCACACAGACACATGCACACACCGAGTGCAGCTGGATAGCTATTCAGTGCAGTGAAGTGGAGGCTCTCATCTCCACTGAAAAGGTCTTTCAGATAAGCTTGTAGAAAAACAGGCTTTCCAGCTGCCTTCGGTTGGCTCTAATGAGAGAACTCTGCTTTTTGGCTAATAATTTATTCCTCATCAAGTGGTTATATTAGCTGTGATGAATGTTTTCTAGTTTTCTTTTTTAACTTTCAGATAAAATATTGTAAGATAGGCACACAATCAGAAAATAAAAATAACAAAATACATTGAAATGATACAGCAAGGTTGATGAGGTGATAAGCCAATCTTTTATTTCCGGTGTTGGACACTTGAGGAACATGTTTCAAGCGGAAATTAGTCATCTAAATTATGCGACCCTTGGCAATGAAATCTAATTTTAACCCAGAGGTGGTCACTTGAATTATGAAAGAAAGGAAGGACAAAGTAAGACTTTTGTTTAGACAGACAATTAGTCATATGAAAAGGGAACTTTGAATTATTTGTTTAAAATTCAGACCAAATTGGAAAACCACTCTTTTTAAACAAATAATTCAAAGTTCCCTTTTCATATGACTAATTGTCTGTCTAAACAAAAGCCTTACTTTGGTCCATCATCTTGCTGATAGTGTTGAAGGATCGCAGCGAACAGTACTCGACTCTGTAGTTCCCCTAAAAAAGAAAATACTTAAACAAACATGGTTAGCGGCATGGTATACTACTGAAAACCACAAATTAAAGCAGATATCGTGGAAACTTGAGAGAAACTGAAGTTTCACCAAGCTGGAAAATTATCGTTTATCTTGGCAAGATAGTCTTCAAACTTATAGGAAGGTCCTCTGTGATGCCAAAGGAACGTTCTATTAGTCTTTAATAGAAGAAAATGGGAACAATATCGGGTTTGTTTTCAGCACTGTAGTGAGGCTGACAGAAAGCCCCAGCTCTATCGAGTCAAGTACTCCGATAGCTCTCACTAGCCATGACTTCATGAGCTTCTTTAATGATAAAATTCTAGCCATTAGAAACAAAATCCACCAAGACTTGCCCTCAACTGGCACAGACTTATCTTTAAACTCAAAAACCGTAGAAACTGCTGTAAAACCAGTTATATGTTTTGACTGGTTTGCTTCCCTCAAACTTTGCCAACCAACTTCAATCATTTCTTCATCCAAACCATCAACCTGCCTCTTGGAACCCATCCCGACTAGGCTGCTTAAAGAAGTCTTACCCAAGGTCAGTTTCAATCCGTCTTTATCAAAAGGCTATGTGCCATGGTACTTTAAAGTAGCTGTAATTAAACCTCTTTTAAAAAAGCCAAACCTGGACCTGGAGATGTTTTAGCCAACTATAGACTTGTATCTAACCTTCCATTTATCTGCAAGGTCCTGGAGAAAGCAGTCACCAAAAAGCTGTGTGACTATCGACATAGCAATAGCTTGTTTGCAGATTTTCAGTAAGGATTTAGAGCTCATCATAGCATAGAGACGGCACTGGTGAAAATGACTAATGACCTCCTAGCGGCAGACAAAGGACTTGTCTCCGTATTGGTTTTTCATTAGATCTTAGTGCTGCTTTTGACACCATTGACCATCAGATCCTATCACAGAGACTGGAACATTTCATTGGCATTAAAGGGGCCGCCCTAAGCTGGTTTAAGTCCTATTTATCAGATCGGTTTCAGTTTGTGCATGTTAATGATAAGTCCTCCATGCATGCCAAAGATAGCTATGGAGTTCCACAAGGATCTGTGCTTGTACCAATCCTCTTTACTTTATATATGCTTCCTTGAGGTAATATTATTCGGAAACACTCAAACTTTTATTGTTATGCAGATGATACTCAGTTATACCTATCGATCAAGCCAGATGAAACTCATCAGTTAGCTAAGCTTCAAATCTGTCTTCAGGATATTAAAACCTGAATGACCTTCAATTTTCTAATGTTAAACTTTGATAAAACTGAAGTTATTGTTCTAGGGCCTAAGCACCTCCGTGACGCATTATCTAGAGATTCCCTGGATGGCATCGCCCTGGCTTACAGCTTTACTGTGAGAAATCTTGGAGTTATCTTTGATCAGGACATGTCGTTTTACTCTCACATTAAGCACATTTCAAGAACCGCCCTCTTTCACCTACGTAATATTGCAAAAATCAGGAGCAGCCTGTGTAAAAATGATGCAGAAAAACTAGTCCATGCATTTGTCACTTCTAGGCTGGATTACTGCAATTCCCTATTACAAGGCTCTTTAAAATCCTTTTTCTTACATACAAAGATCCTCATGGTCAGGTACCATCATATTTTAAACAGCTCATAGTACCTTACAGCCCTACCAGAGCACTGCGCTCCCAGAATGCAGGGTAAGTTGTGGATCCCAGAGTCTTCAAATGTAGAATGGGAGCCAGAGCGTTCAGCTATAAAGTCCTCTCCTGTGGACCCAGGTTCCAGTTTGGGTCGAGAGGCAGACACCGTCTCTACATTTGAGAGTAGGCTTAAGACTTTCCTTTATGATAGAGCTTATAGTTAGGGTGAGTCCACCCTTGGTTAAACTGCCTAAGGCCTAGTCTGCTGGGGGATTTCCCATGATACACCGAGCTCCCCTCTCCTTTCTCTCTCTGACTCTGAGTGCAACCTGATTCCATTAATGCATGTTACTAACAGGACTTATTCCCTTTCCTGTAGCCGTGTGATTTCTCATCCCTCTCCTCTCTCCTCCTAACACTTCCTGCAGGTGTTCATGGAGCTGTGGAGTCTGGATCTGTGGCTGAGATTCTCCTCCTATCACTTTTCCTGCAGGTGTTTCTGGAGCTGTGAAAGCTGGATCTTTGATTGGGAGTCTCCTGCTGCCCCTGTGTTCCTACTATGCTACAACTACAATCACTGTTCATACTCTTATTGCTATTATTACTGCTTTCATTATCAGTACTATCGATATCTTTACCATTTTTCATCCAGTCTATGTGTTACTGTGTAGGCTGCCTCCCTCCGCTCCCTCTGTCCTTCTCTCCCTATCTCTCTTGCCCCCTCTGAGCCATAGTACTGGTAGAGGTTTCTGCCTCTTAAAAGGAAGTTTTTCCTTGACTGTGTCGCCTAGTGCTTGCTCTTGGTGGGAATTATTGGGCTTCTGTAAATAACTTCAGAGTAGGGTCTGACCTGCTCTGTTTGGAAAGTCGCTGTACAAATAAAATTGAATTGAAATTGAATTGATCCCTAGCTGGATGTTTAAGTGTCTGTGGACCAGACATTGGACCCTTCATTGCTTGCAATGCTTCAAATAGGACACACAGTGTTCTGTGTCCTGCTTTGTGCTGGCTCCAAGCCCAGATAAATGTGAGGGATGTGTTAGGAAAGGCATCAGAAACGTACAATGTCATTCAAGGTTAACACACTGTGGCGACCCCTGACAAAAAAACGGAAGACATATAACATTTTAGCATGATTCTTAAGGCTAAGCCATCCAGTTAGATATCAATTACATTTGTATTGACACCTCTGAAAAGAATTTAATATTTTCAGAAGATTGAAAAATAGAGTAAACAATTTAACAGCCTGTGTATGTTGAATGAAACAAATTAAACAGAGGTTTAGTTCCATGAGGGAGTATGTCTGACTGCTTGAAAAAACATATACTGGATGCAATGACAAATACAAACGTAGGAGATGAGACAGATTCCCAAATTAATTGGGTCGCTATTTTGGAAATTTTCTTTATCCAAGATAGCAGCATATTCTTTTGGCGAAGCACCTTCATGCACCAGATATATTCAGACCCTGCTTACCTCCCAATTCCCAGGCATGCTTGAGGTTTGTTAATGCTCAACTTTAAATACGCATTAGTCTTTCGTTTGTCCTTTGTTCAATTTGGAACGGATTTATGTGCAATCTCAAGAGTTCCAAAACGAACAAATAGGAAAATGACACCACAAAAATAGCAGATCTATTTGAATCCAGGTTGAGCAGGTATGTACAGAACCATTTAGACATCTACGATGTTTACTGCTGTTCTGTGAAGCTAACGTCAGAACTCGAAATTAACTGCAGACTGGTGGATGCTTTGACTCCTTTATGCTTTATTACTCCTTCCTTTGTTAATTAGCAGATACAAACCAATATATATCTCCATATCTATGTTTCATTCTTGTACAGTTGAACTGTTGCTACTCGAGTATCTATGTAGTTATAATGTGTACTTTTCGGAGCCTTAAAGAAAGCACATACTGTTAGGCCCAAAACTTTTTCGACAGTGACAGAAATGTTTTTTTAGCCGTTTATAAAAAACTATTCAGGATACAATCATATAATCAATATGGTCTTAAAATACCGACTCGCCTGTAATTTGAGAGTTTTTACATCCAAATCAGTGCAAGGGTTAAGGAATTACAACTCTTTAATACATAGCTGCCTCTTTTCCAAGGGACCAGAAGTAAATGGAAGATTGACTCAGAGGCTTCAAAAATTATCAACAAGGCTGCATGATCTCTTCTCTTATAAATACACTATATTGCCAAAAGTATTTGCTCACCTGCCTTGACTCACATATGAGCTTAAGTGACATCCCGTTCCTAATCCATAGTGTTCAATATGACGTCGGTCCACCCTTTGCAGCTAGAACAGCTTCAACTCTTCTGGGAAGGCTGTCCACAAGGTTTAGGAGTGTGTTTATGGGAATTTTTGACCATTCTTCCAGAAGCGCATTTGTGAGGTCGCACACTGATGTTGGACGAGAAGGCCTGGCTCTCAGTCTCCGCTCTAATTCATCCCAAAGGTGTTCTATCGGGTTGAGGTCAGGACTCTGTGCAGGCCAGTCAAGTTCATCCACACCAGACTCTGTCATCCATGTCTTTATGGACCTTGCTTTGTGCACTGGTGCACAGTCATGTTGGAAGAGGAAGGGGCCAGCTCCAAACTGTTCCCACAAAGTTGGGAGCATGGAATTGTCCAAAATGTCTTGGTATGCTGAAGCATTCAGAGTTCCTTTCACTGGAACTAAGGGGCCAAGCCCAGCTCCTGAAAAACAACCCCACACCATAATCCCCCCTCCACCAAACTTTACACTTGGCACAATGCAGTCAGACAAGTACCGTTCTCCTGGCAACCGCCAAACCCAGACCCGTCCATCAGATTGCCAGATGGAGAAGCGCGATTCGTCACTCCAGAGAACGCGTCTCCACTGCTCTAGAGTCCAGTGGCGGCGTGCTTTACACCACCGCATCCGACGCTTTGCATTGCACTTGGTGATGTATGGCTTGGATGCAGCTGCTCGACCATGGAAACCCATTCCATGAAGCTCTCTGCGCACTGTTCTTGAGCTAATCTGAAGGCCACATGAAGTTTGGAGGTCTGTAGTGATTGACTCTGCAGAAAGTTGGCGACCTCTTCGCACTATGCGCGTCAGCATCCGCTGACCCCGCTCTGTCAGTTTACGTGGCCTACCACTTCGTGGCTGAGTTGCTGTCGTTCCCAAACACTTCCATTTTCTTATAATACAGCTGACAGTTGACTGTGGAATATTTAGGAGCGAGGAAATTTCACGACTGGATTTGTTGCACAGGTGGCATCCTATCACAGTTCCACGCTGGAATTCACTGAGCTCCTGAGAGCGACCCATTCTTTCACAAATGTTTGTAAAAACAGTCTGCATGCCTAGGTGCTTGAATTTATACACCTGTGGCCATGGAAGTGATTGGAACACCTGATTCCGATAATTTGGATGGGTGAGCAAATACTTTTGGCAATATAGTGTATGTCATAAGTTAAGCAGTTAAAAGGTCTGGAATTTATTCCAGGTGTGGCGTTTGCATTTGGAAGCAATTGCTGAGAACATACAACATGCAGTGGAATATTCTGCAATGGCCAAGTCCATCACCAGATCCCAACCCAGTCGAGCATTCATTTTATTTGCTCAAGACAAAAGTTAAGGCAGAAAGACCCAAAAACAAACAACTGAAGACGGCTACGTTAAAGGCCTTGAAAACATCCCAATATAGGCCGGGGGCCAGAATCTGTACAATGCCTTTTCGTTTGAACTTTTTGGGGGCAACTTTCCTCCAGTTTAATTAGATCTCAAAAAGCCAATTTTCCCATGTTTTCACTTGCACATTAATTAATTACAGCCAATAAAAATTTCGGTAGTTCCACATCTGGCCAGTAGGTTGCTAAAACTAAACTAAAACACTTTTAACCAAGTGATCTTTACCAAAATACTTTAAAATCATTAAGGTTGATCACTAGAAAAAAAAAATTTTATGCAAAAACTGCTGGAATCAACACGGAAATGCAATTTTGACCTGTAGTTTCGATTTTCACCGCCAGAGGGCCACTGAACCTGAACTACTAAATATTTTACACTTTATACAGCCATAGCAAGACAAAGGACAATAATTTAATATAGAAAAACTTTGTTTTTTGTCCAAATAATTTCTTACCAATTTAATTATTTAACTGACATCACTTTCTTTCATATTGCATTTATTAACTTAATCAGAGAAAAACAATGTAGGGTACTTTCAGTCTAAAAAATAATCAAAACAACATAATACATTTGAATAAAGCCTCATTATCACAAGTAAACCTTGCTATAAAAAATTTAATAACATATTTTTCACTGTTTATAAAAAGTAACTAAGGATCCATATTTATATAAAATATAAAAATCTAACCCTCTCATATTTACAGACAAATTCTTCAAGCTGAAGGAACAATTCTTCATCAACATCCCAATTTGTCCCAAGAATTTGAAAGCAATTAACAGCTGGCTTTGATTCAAGCATCAGCCTTAAGGCTTTAAATTTTCCTTTAAAGGCACTTACTGTGTCACATCCAGTAAAAACATGAAGACCAACAATAGCTCGACCTTTCCTTGGACCATGAAGACTTGCTGGATGAGAAATATTTACAATACAAGTTTTGTTGCCAGTCCCTGTCTTAAAATAGACAGTACTCTCAAAACAATGCACACAACCTAAAGCAAAGACGATGACATCAGTGTCTGGGCTCAAGATAAAAATATCTTTATATTCCAAAGAAGCATGCTTTGCATGAAGTAGAAGTCTGGTATCAGATTCTTCATGATGACAGCAAAGATTGCTTTGGGTTTGCTCGCGTACAACACATCTACGTGCTCTCCCAATTTTTGTTTTGTCCGTGTACTTTGAGTAGCACTTTCTATGGTACCCCAGCTCAGTGGGTCTCCGCGACTCAACCGCGTACTGAGAGAAAGTCTCGGCTATTTCTTTCTCCCTGCCATCCAGGTCTATCAAAGACTTGGAACTTTCAATAAATCACCGCCAACTGGCACCAGAAAATGAAATAATTGGACCTTCTTCGTCTTGAAACAAGTGTAAACAACATTTCATGGGTGCTGCCATATTGAAATGACCGAGCTCCCGCGCTGAGATTCATGCATCTCATTGGCTGATAAGCAAAACTGGAATCTCGCAATTTCTTAGATTACGGCGGAACAAATTATATTTTTTATTGACTATAACTAATTAATGTGCAAGTGAAAGGGTGGGAACACTGGCGTTTTAAGATCACTGTAGCAATTTATCCAAGTTAAAGAAAGTTGCCCCCTAAAAGTTGCTTAAGGGGACGTTGTACAGATTCTGGCCCACGGCCTAATAGAGGAAACCCAGTGTTTGGTGATGTCCATGGGTTTCCGGACCTCAGGTAGTCATTGGCTGCAAAGGATTCTTAACAAAATATTAAAAATTAACATTTTATTTAGGGCTAAGTTTATTTATCCAATTACTTTTGAGCCCCTGAAATGACGAAGGTTCATTTTAAAATAGCTACAATTCAAGCATATTTAATCATATATTTTTGTTCAACTCATTGAATCAAACCTTAAATTCTGCACTTCAATTCCGTTATAGATGTTTCATTTTAAATCCAATGTGGCTCCCAATTCATGAAAAATGGGTCACTCTCCAAATATTTATGGACTATACCTAATGGCATAGACTAGAAACGTTAAGCTGTTTCTTCCCGCTGCAGAAACAAGAGACAAATCTACTTTCTGTGGGCATGTTCCAAACATGAAGGCAGACAGTTTTACCAAGCAGAAGTTACAACAGATGTCATTGCTGCCTCTAGACGCAAGTTCAGTCACCTTGAAGCCGACAAGGATGAGATTGTGAAAAAAAGATATATTTAGGCATTATGTTATTAGTTATGTTTACAATAAACAACAAAAAGTTGAGTAACAATAAAGTGTCCAAGGGTTGAGGAAATAAAACAAGGAGGATTCACAGATCAAGTCAGAGTATTTATAAATACAAATTGAACTACTCAAAGGAGAACCACAGTCCTACAGGAAATCCAGTTGAATTAACACAACCTGAACTATTAACAAAAAGCTACCAAAGCAGTAGTCTCCCTTCCACACAAGAAAATATTTCCACAAGCCGCTCAAGCTATAGCAGATCTTCACACTAACACTAGCTGTCCCACTAACCCCTGAGTAGTGTTGTCCCTTCTCCTTTGAAAAAGGTTTACCCCCCCAGGGAGCTTCATACCTAGCTGTAACACATGAAAAGAGGATAAATGCATCGAATTTATACAATATATGACCCTCAGGTTGTAAAACCCCTACTTCTAAAAACAAAGCAAACCTATGTTTTAAAATGTCTACATTTTACAAAAATATACATGAACTTTACATCACATATGGGAGAAATCATTGGCTTCCACATTGTCCACTCCTTTTTGTGTGGGATTTGTATGATGAACTTGTGTACTAGAAAAGGGCCAAAGAAAAATAGTGTTATCAGTTTAAACAGAACTGCATGGATAGTCTTGTGCGTCTTCCAGTGTAAGTTTTTATAAGTTTCTTTACAGAAAATCTACCTGTGCAATCAAGCAAAACCCATCCATGGGTGAAACCCGTTGTCTCGTAGTCTCGCTTGTGTCATCACAAAACAATCAGGGTAATCAGGGACTCTGAAACAACTAGTCGGTTAACCCTGTGACCTTCTAGATGAACTAGACAACTTGCTCTCTTCCATCCATGAACATGACTATCCCATCATTATGGGATCCATGGTAATATCCACCTTAACAGTGCTAACTGTTCAGATTTCATATCATCAGTGTACTCATTTGAGCTTCAACTGGTCTGCAATCTTCTGACTCACAAAGCAGGCAAAGCACTAGATCTCATTTTCATAGGAAAATATGCCTAAGAAGCCCTCTGTTACACATCTGTGCTTTTCTGACCATTTCAACTTGCTTTTCTTCTAACCTCTAAAACATTTTCCTCCCTTGAGGTTAATGAGGCCTCGGAGTCCCTCTTCTACACATTGAGCTATTTGAATAGTTCGTCTTTTCTATCCACCTAACCCGCTTGATCCTCTCAGTCCCATCCATGGCTTACTGATACACTTAGATCGCTGTGTACTAACCTCAGAGCTGCAGAATGGAAATGGCATGAATCTAAAGATCCAGCAGATCTAACTAAATTCCAGGCACTACTGTCAGAACACTTAAGTGCCACTGATGCAAAAAATCTTTCTATATCAATAAGATTCACAATACTACTTACTAGGGATGTCCCGATCCAGCTTTTTTAACTTCCAATCCGATACCGATATTGTATTTGCACTTCCGATCCGATACCGGCTTATCAGAGCATGTATTAAAGTTAAAAGTTATTTAGCCTACTTACTTAGTTGTCAGACTCATATTGAACAGGGATTTACTCTTATAACAACTTAATGGTTAGGACACAGACCTGTGGGTTGGGAGATGCTAATGCTCGTGTGGGATCAGACTTTCTTATGCCGGTCGATACTCAGTTTTTTGCGAATTTCGGCAGCCGATCCGATCCAAATATCGGATGGGTTAGAGACCATTTTCCATCTTTAAAATTCTACCATACGGTTTACCGTAGTGCCAACCTTCTCACAGAAAGTATGCCAGAAAGTTAGCATGCAGAAGTCCAACTGCATCTTCATTCACCCCTTTCACGGAGAGCAATAGGTCTAAATGTCGCACATGTAGCAGTCCTACTACACACCTGCTAGACACGATTCCAACTAATTTCTTCCAGTCCATAGTTCAAAAGGTAACTGTAGCAGTCACACGTGTGATTCTGAAGTCAGGCACATTTCCTACCACATACAAGCGAACTCGGGTACACTGCTGCTCAAAAAAACTTTCTCTCCCACCAACTCAGGTATAAATCTATTGGTCTCACGCCTCCCGTTTCTGTCTAAGGCCACCGAAAGGGAAGTTTTTAAGCAGATCACAGAATACCTATCGCAAAACATCCAGACAGATCTGGTTTTAAAAGAGGCCACTCCACTGAAACGGCTATGCTGGCTATTACAAAACCTTAAAAATAAGCCAGAACAACAGACAAGTACTCAGTGTCCTACTTGAGTTGTTTGCTGCATTTGACACGGTCAATCCCAACAACTTTCTGTCTGTAAGCTAGAGCATGGGCATCACAGGGATTGCCACAATTCTGGTTGAAATAATACCTCACTGCCAGATTGTTCAACAATATACCACAGTATTCACATTCAAACTGAATTACTCTGTGCTGCTCCATCAAAAATAGCTAGCAACTTGGGTGTCATGACTGATGACCAGCTGAACCTATAACGATTACGTTGCCTCTATTGCTTAATTGTGTAGCTTCACATTACTACATATAAGAAAGATCACGTTACACCAAAGATAATATGCCACCCAGCTCGCTGTGCAGTCTATGGTTATCTCCTGCCTTGACTATTGCTACGCTTTCCTGATTGGTCTCTCAGCCTGTTCTGTAAAGGCTCTGCAAATGGTCCAGAACAACCAAAAACATACCATGTCTATCCTTCATTGAGCTTCACTAGCTACCCTTGGCGCCTGTATTCAATTTAAGTCACTGATGATAGCCTACAAAGTGCTTAAATGTCATCTTTAAGCACTTCTCCCATCTATGTCACAACTCTGTCGTGCAATGGATTTTCATCTCACAAGGGTTGTCAAAAGTATTGCAACTTAAAAAAGTATCAGTACAAAAATGTTGTATCCGGATACGATACTCATTTTCAGAAGTATCGATAATAACATGCTACCATTAATCAAGTACATATCCAACTCCGCCCACATCCAAGTCGGCCATTTTGATTACATCACCAATAGGAAGATCCCAGGCAAGCAAATGGTAATGCCTCATGGTAATATAGACATTAATTTAAAAATAGTGAAATGTATCTTTCAAACACTTAATTAAACTGTATTTATAATATTATATTAAAATAGTGTATGTTAAATAGGTTTGTACAATAAGTCCAAACAAGTTTAACCAAAAAATATTTATTTCTCACAATTATGTAGGCTGGAGGGTTTGGATTAGGGTCATTAACACGGGCCACCAGTCACGATAAAATCAGTAACAGGTCAGCTTGAAATAAAAGACACTAACCTGTCAAAATTCAGTTAAATTTGGGGGTCTTTGTTTTTATCCTTGTGGTATCGAAAATGGTATCGAGTATTTTCCTGAGTATCGATATCGAGTTGAAAATTTTAGTATCGTGACAACCCTAGTGCCTACACCACACTTAAGACAATCTAGACTCTTTTCATGTGCCATGCCACTAGAGTGGAATAAGCAACTGAACAAAACAGGTGCATCCCTGTCTTCAAGAAACTCTTGAGGACCCAGATCTTCAGTAAGCATCTCCTACCCACCCCCTATTCTTCTTCTTCTGTACTTTCCTCTATCTCTAACTGCTCCTGCAGTTAATGGACCTGCCAATAACCTTTCAACAGGTCTACCTTTGAGAGGCATCCGACTGCTATCATGGGCATGTACAAGGCTTGTCAAGTCGACCAAGTTCATTTTAGACTTTATTAATTGCAGCTTACTCAACGAGCTGCAATAAGCATGTTGCTTTATTGAAGGGCCATCAGTTTCATCAATATCATTCTCCAAGATGCCAGCACAAGATTTAACATTAATTGAAAGGCTGGGATTTTACTTAAATGTAGCCAGGATGCATCCTGTGCGTCTCTGGGAGGTAAGACAGACTGGTGTTAGCATCAGGCAGAAACTCAGTGTTGGTTAGCCTACCACACTTTGGCCACCTGAACATTTTTTAGGTCCATCTTCAGCCTCAGTTCACTACTGTAAAACCAACCGACTTGTCACTCTTCACAGGATAAGAGTGGAAAATGAGGCTTGAACAGGTTTAAATGACACAGCTGTGTCTTTCTTCTGTACTCAGGTCTGTCGATTATATAAGCATTGTCAGTCACTTTCAGCACCTTCTGGCAATTGTGGCGATACGCCTTGTGGTCATACTATCTCTTCATGGCTCCTTCCGATGTCAACAGAGCTTCTTTAGCAACAGTACTGGCCTATGCAACCATATTCTCCACTGCAAAACAAAGTCAACTGGTTTTAGAGTGTTTATGTAAATTTATCTTAGAATACCCTCAGGGATTCCTGGTTCAAACAGCAACGACTTTAGTGTTGGGTGCCATGGCTCCAAAGAACAGTGAGACTTAGGATAGTAATAGCCACAACAGACACTCATAAGAACTACAAAGTCTGTTTTAATAGTCCTTGACTGAAAATTTATGCTGGGACTGGCTCGTGAATGACATCACTGGATAAATCATAAAAGTGAATCCTTTTATAACTGTGCAATTTCATTGTTTTCTGTCAGCGTTAATAGGGTACATAAGCACAGATTCAAAGTAACATAGTGGTCCTATGACAAGGTGCCGCAGAAGTATAAATGGACAATTAAGGATAATCATCTCTATCTGCATATATGCGCACACACTAACACAATAACATCTTCTTGTTCAAATTATGTTAGGGAAAAACTCTGCCAGAAACTGCACAATCTAAACAGTTAATCAGGTATAATTTACAAAAGTAAAAAAATGTAATAAATTGAGACTTACTCTATAACAGCTATAATATCATGCTATTAAAAATCTAAAATCTTAAAAGTCCTCTGATGAATGTCATTTAAACATCCCTGTCACATCTTTTCAAAATGCTATGATGACAAAGAAATTCAGACATGTGTCACTTGCAATACTAAATTCTGACAAGCAAGGGAAAAGGCTGCTATTTTCCCTTCCAAGTCAGTTTGAAAATAGAGTATAAACAATGGTCACTCTTATGGACCCCTATGTATATTAAAATAGTTCACATTAAATATCTCTGATAATTCTGTTATCTGAACTGTTTCTATAGACTTAAAAGAAGGCAAAGCTTGAAAAGTCCAGTATGACGCTAGTACCTTTAAGCATATCTATCTGATCAAACACATGTAAGTATGTAAGTCCAGTCAGAAGTCCATGTAAGAGACTGGTGAATATTAATGGGAAAAAAATGTCTTAAAACCAAAACTAATTTTCATCCATTTGACTGCAAACATTCCAAATTGTTGCTCGTGGTAGTGACATTTTTTTCTTCTTTTTACTTGGCAATTTAAAAAAAAACCCTTGTATATCCTTCCGTGTAGTTTAAACATACATGTTTTAAACGTACATCTTTTTAAACTAAACAACACATCTTGCACAATTTTTTTGTTCAAATAACAAGACCCTTAAAATTCTCAGAAAAATGATCTAAAAATTTGATGGGATTTTTACATATATTGTACAGCTCTGCAAAGACGTCAAAACCACTTAAAGTCCAAACACAAGGGGAAGGAGCTAAAACAAAAAAGGTACACTGATGTCAAACTGACTTAATTTGGCCCTCAAATGACCCCTTCATTCCAACAATCTTGAATTAAACCAAGGAAAGTTTGACTGAGATGTGACATATTGCAAAAACTCAAAAATGTTGTATTCACAGCTGTGAAAGTCATAAATACATATTACAGACAATTCAGAGTGCCCCATAGGCAGCTTTTGATTGGTCCAACCAGCATTGCTAACACAGTTTGTGTTGTTGTTGTAAGCCATATGAACTCGGAACCATGTGGGAAAAAACACAGGCAAAACTTAAAAGATAAATGCAGCTTTCACTGTCCAGAATCAATTACATTGGCCCAGACTTCCTTGAAACACTGTGTAGGTAGTGCAGTGAGCCATTGTGCAACTGATCAAAGTAAGAAGGTTTCATGCGAGGCTGGGCAGGAGGAGAAGAAAATTCAGCTCACCTTCAGATCAAAACAAACTCCTCTGATGGAGGTCAAGAGCTGAATTTCCATTAAAGACAAATGTGTACAGACAAATAGCTGCAGTGTGCTTTATTAGCATGAGAAACATAGACAGGAAATGCAGGGCTCACTCCATACAGCAATATGACTGAGCCAGAAAAGGAACAAACAGGAGGCTGATGCTTCTGGAAACGATGCAATGCTGCCAAAAGCATCCATCTTCTCACATGCTGTGTCTCAGAAATGTGAACATGAACACAAATACGATTGTATTCAGCACTCTCTCTAAATAATCATTTTAAAAAATATATAGAGACAGGAGGAGACTGCATATATACACAGAGACACATAGTAGCACTGAGAGTGACAAAACCCATGGCAAGCACTTAGCTCAGCATGACCAGCTAGCTTGTGCGAACCCTCTGTGCTAAAATGGAAGAACCCAGATTTCTTCCCATGCATTCTGCCACCAGCAACCATGGAGGCAAAACATGAAAGAAAAAAAAAAAAAAGGAGTAGAGATGGAAGAGCAGAGGAAATCCATCAATTCCCTGTTTCTCTATAAGCTTACATTTATAAAGGTACACAAATACACCAAAAACACAGAAGAGGTGAGAGGATGGTTGGTGATACTTACATGAGGACTCCGTGCCGAACATGGCTGGGCCAGGAGCTGTAGGAGTAGGAGGAGGAGGAGGAAAGAGGAGAAAAGGGGAGAGAGAGACAGAGGGGAGGTTGATGAGCAGGCAGCTACAAAGTGGGGATCATCAAAGCAACACAATGTAGCCAGCCAGCCGTCACTGCCTCCCAGACGGCCAGATGCCCCGGCTGCGCTATTCGCTGCTGCTTTAAAAGATCCTCTGAGCACACAAAAAACACTCAGCGATTTCAGCTGCCAAAAACGGAAGGCTTTCTGAAGAGTTATTTATACAATCAAATAAAAATAAATAAATGAATAAAAAAATTGGAATCCTTCATAGCGATGGGAAAATGTGTACAAATCCAGACAGGGAAATGTGGTTGGGGCTAGCTACTGCATCTCTCTGGCTTCTGCAGTCTGTATCCTCCTTCTCATCCTGTCCACTGTCACTCCCTCACTTGTCATTCCACTGTAGAATTTACAAATAGTAAAAGGAGAGATGAGTCCTTCCAGGTGACAGAAGAGTAAAAAGGGGGCACAAAAAACAAAAAAAATCTGTTTGGGAGCTGTTGCCACTGCAAGTGCTGTAAGACAATAGCTATACAAACGGTGAGTGACGTCAGGATGGTCGGAGGTAGAGAGAGCAATACAAAGACTGACTGCTGCTGGATGAAGGGAGGGAGGGAGGCAAGGAAGAAGAGGGGGAAGAAAAGGGGAAACATGAGCAAATGGAAGCGAAGCATGGAGAAAAAGGGGGTATGAGAGGCTAGTTAAAATGGGCAAATAAGCAGAGGAAAAGGGCAATAAAAAAACAAAGAACATGTTAAAATTTGGACAGTAAAAGCAGAAGGAAGAAATGAGAGCAAAGGTGAAAAAGAGGGGACAAAGAAAACCCAAACACTGGAAGAGGGAACTAATGTGGGATGTGGGGGCAGACATACATGCCCCTCCTCAGTAAAAGACGCGGAGAGGGGGCAGGGGCTGTAAACTGTCAGTTTGACAAATTGAAATGAATCTGGAGCAGAGCACTGGAAACGACTGTGTTTAGGAAAATGCACAGAAATAAGGTACAATTGAAATATGCTGTTAACTTCCAAATTCTGCTATGAGACCTACAAAGGCTTTAACATGTAATAGCTCCAGAAAACACATCCAGATTAACCTAAATTAACTGGTAGGCTATAAGATGGATGTTCTCTTGTCTCCCACCATGTGTGGGGTGAAGCAGTTGGTTTAACTCGGCTGCAAAACAGTGGATGGATGGGGAGGACTGTTCTTTTGTCTAATACACCCTCTTCTTCGCCCCATGTCTTTGTCCTTCAAGTACAGGCCAGAGATCCCGTCTGTATTCCTGCTACACAATGCCATAAATATAGTAAATTTGAGAAAACACTTTTAGTTGAAAATGATTTAACATTTGTCTTTGTCTTACACTGACATTTTACACAAAGCAGTGCAGTCACATAAATGGTAGATTTTTTTCCCACATGTTTATGTTTTATGTTTTACATCCACCTTTATCTGAATTAAATATCCTCACATTATAACAGGTTCTGATAAGCCAAATCAGTTTTAAGATTCATCTGACAAACTCAAATGGGTCACTTGCTTTTAGCATATGAATATACAGCAAAACACATGTTCTATCTTTTTACTGGCATTACTCTACTCATTAATGCAGCCTATGATATTTGACAATGGGCGAGAGGCAGGGTACTTGTTTTTGGACAAAACACGAACCCTTCAGCTGTGAGGGAACAGTGCTAACCACCATGTAACCCAGTCATCCTAGAGTGAAGCTTTATTCATGCAACAAGGGGGCATGTCATGAAATTCTAAATATAATTTGTTTACTCTTAATTTTCCCATTTTAAAAGTAAAAAAAAAAAACATAAATTTTCTGACAACTTACGGGGACAACGAGAGCACCAGTGTCTCCAAAGAACAGGAGCTGCTGCTGCTGCCCATGCTACACATTCATGTATAAACACTAAAGTAGGATTATATCGTCAGCAAATTCAGCCTTGATATTCAATTGTAAAAGGTTATTTGAGCCACACTTTACCAACTGCTGATGGGTAGGGTGCAAACTGAGGTATTTGCTCTGTGATAGAACAATACCATCCTTCAATGAATGCTTTGATTGTAAGCCGGCACTTCATTGCCTTTCTTCCTCCAAACTATTTTCATAAGCAATTTATTTCTGAACAATGTGCAACTCACCCCGCCCCCGTTCCAATCACAAAGTACCACCTCACAAAAGCACCTTACCCTGGTTGCTAAGCAACTAAAAATAAGCAAGAGAAGAGTGTGACCATCATTCAGAGAGAGGGAATTTAAGGAGAAGCATTGAAGTGGAAGACACCTCAATTTTGCAAAGGGTTTAGCTAATGTACAAAAGGTACAGACTTGAACACATGATGTAACAAAAGGTACATCAAAAACTGAATCTTTTAATTTAATATCATTGTGGAGAGAAACCAGAATTTTGTAAATAATGCAGATTTCCTGTCCGTGCCAGTTGGTGAAGTCAAGTAAACAGCAGCACGATGTAAATGAGTAACGGATATGGCAACCATCATGGCTTACAGCAATTGGTCAAAACAGAACATTGTCTTTTCCCAACATCCCTAATAACACTAAAGATCTCTTTTTTGCTTTTGATTCTGTGTAGTCAGGAGAACACCAATGTTTTAAGAAAAAGACAAAGAAAAAAAAAACGCTCTGTGCCAGCCTCCAATCTCCATTTTCAATCCACTGAGCTTTGGACAGGACAAACTAAGATGTCTTTGAACATCAGGACCTGCAGGTTTTCAGAGACAGTGTGCTGTGCTACATCAAGAACTGTATAGACACTGTAATTGTGGAAAATTGTATCCGGGTCTTCCCCAGCCAGAAACCATTGATGAATCGGGAAGGCTAGCTCCTGCTAAGGACCACGACTACAACCTTCAGGTCTGGGGACAGGACCGTCAATGGCAAGGTCCGAGCTAACCTGAAAAGAGACATCAGAGGGGTCCAAATCTGACAACAGGAGGAAGATTGAGGGCTATCATCACAACAATAACAGCGGGGAAGTTTAGCAGGGAATTCAGCATCTCACCAACTACAGGTCCAACCTCGCAGCTGTGGAAGGCGACGCCTCACTGGCAGAGGAGCTGAACCTCTTCTTTGCTCGCTTTGAGGTATCGTCAACAGAGGCAGCCACATCACACCAAGCATCCCACAACACCGCAATCCTAGTTGTAAATGAGCACGAGGTGAGGCGCATACTGTGGTCCGTCAACCCAAGGAAGGCTACTGGTGTCTTTACCAACATCTTCAACCAGTCCCTGGCCCTGTCCACTGTCCCATACTGCCTGAAATCCTCCACCATAGTCCCCTTACCCAAGAAACTACACGTCAACACACCTAAACAATTACCAGCCACCCCGGTGGTGATGAATTGTTTTGAAAAACCGGTCTGTGGTCACATCACAGCACTTCTCCCTCCTGACCTGGATCCCCACCAGTTTGCTCACAGACCCAACAGATCCCCAGAGGACACTGTAACCACAGCCGTCCATGCTGCTCTGTCACACCTTGGGCAGCAGGGGTCCTATGTTGGGATGCTCTTTGTGGACTACAGCTCTGCTACAGCTCTACAGCTCTACAGCTCCCCTCAGGCTCAGCACTGGCTCTCCATAAGGCTGTACTTTGAGCCCCCTTTGAGAAAGCTGATTTCTGTTTCCTGGGGGTTCATATTGAGCAGGGCCTGGATAGGTAGTACTATCAAATTGTCCACTCTAAGCAGAAAATTATACTGCATTCCTCTCTGTTCATTGGGCTCCAGAGCAATCATCAGCACATAGCTGCTAAGAACCTGCTACCACAACATATTGATTGTACACTCAACCACAAATGTTTTGATAATGATGCTACTTTTCCAGGTTAGAAGCACCTGGTACCAGTTGGGCCTTAGTATGTACTTGGTAAGGGTTCCAAGTCTGCTAAGTGGAGACGTATTTGGATTGCAAGTCACTGATTGACCAGGGAGTGTCATCACTGGATGATTCATGGAACCGACTCCATCACAGGAACCCCACCAATTTTAAACACACAGCAATATTGAATATGAGCTCTTATTATTATGCGATCATCAACAAGGAAAATGGTTACACTTAAACAAATTCCATTGTCCAACTGCAAGGTGCAGCAGGCAAATCATCGCCATTTGCACTGAGCTGAATGCAGACCAGAAATGTTGGTTTTAACAATCAAAACTACTAGATGAAATTTATAAAATATAGATGCATTCACAGACAGCAATTCCTTTATGGGGGTAAAAAAAAAGAAAAAGTTTCAATGCAATTGCCTCACAGCAAGAGGGTTCTGGTTTCGAGTCCCGGGGGACCCAGGACCTGTCTGTTTGGAGTTTGCATGTTCTCCCTGTGTTCGCGTGGGTTCTCTTCGGGTTCTCCAGCTTTTTCCCAAAGTCCAAAAACCTGCATGTTAGGTCAATTGGACATTCTAAAACTGCCCTTAGGAGTGCGAGTGCTTTTTTGTTCTTGTATGTCTCTGTGTGGCCCTGTGATGGAGTGGCGGACCGTCCAGGGTGTACCCCGCCTTGTCCCATTAATAGGCTCCAGTTCCCCCCGCGACCCCATTAGGGAATAAGTGGTTACAATGATGGAAGGATGAATAGCTGCTAAGGGAAATAAAACAACTGTAAATGTTAAAAGGACAAGACTTGAAAGAGAAAGGAATGTGTAGAATCTGCTGCTGATTTTAAATAGCAGAGTTAAACTGGATAAGTTGGGCCAAATCAAACTCTACATTACAAAGAGAAATATCAATCGTCAAAACATTCCATAATTTGGTGTTTCATGGCTGTACAGCATGCTGATGCTGGAAACACTGCATACGATTCATGATTAATTTTTACTACTTAAACACTAGAGACACAACAGATGGAATTATGCCACCCAAAGAGACACCATTCTTTAGAGCAGGACTGGCCAACCCACAGCTCCCAAGCTGCATGCAGCCCGTTGCCCGATTTTCTTGAGGCCCTTACGTTCATGTGGAAGTTTCGCTTCGCTTGAGATCAGTACAGTATTTTCTTCAAACGCACATGTGCGGTTAATGAAAATACCTCAAAATGTTCCAGTATGAGCAAGACAATTTAAGTAAACCTTTTGTGTCAAGTTCGCTCTCAAAATGGCAGGGAAAAAATGTCCAACAAAACAAAAAATATGAAGATGAACACAGGATACTTTAAACAGAGTTCATATATCTTTGTTCAACGTAATGGCAAGCAGGGCGTCATTAGCGCATTTCAAAGCTTCAAGCACCACTGAATTTCCAAAATCTCAAAACTTTCACTATATGAATCAAACAGAACAGAACTCTGTACCTGATGAGGCAAATGATTTTCCTTCACAGTACAAAGTGAAAAAAGTACAAATCTAATTGTACAAAAAAAAACCCAAAGTGAGAGAAAAAAATCTAATCTTGCCAAAAAAAATAAAAACAAATAAAAATCAACAACTGATGGGTGTGTCAGGTAGACTGTGTTAAGCAAATTTTGTTTATTTCTTTTGCATGGATTCAAATATGTTCAGGCATTCAAATCATACCTGTATTTAAATACAAGCTATTGGGCATGATATTCATCAAACTGTGTTTTTAGGAAAAGTAGGAAGTCCATTTGGTACGCAGGTAATCTTGCAGACGATTGTTTCACTCTGTAGTTTAACTCCGTTAACTCAGTTAAGTTTTTCTGATAAACCGTTGTAGTTTTATTAATTATCCATAGTCCTTGCAAAAAGCTTAGCACCACAAATTTGACGGAATATGTACTGACTGGATTGAATAGATTTTTTTTAAGAGGTTTGATCTGCACTCACGCATTTTGCTTTTCCGAACAATCATTTTAGAAAATAAATGTCTGGGCTACCTGAATTTCTTAACATAAAAAAACAAATCCATTCATTAGAAACTGCCACGGTAAACTAAATACTGTTAACCCAAGGGCCTGATTAACTGAATATTTTCACCCTTGACCCCTTATTGGCGAGTTAACATATTAATTAGCTATTGTCTCTCTTTATGAACGACCCATTTAGTTTCACTCAGAAATATGTCATTGGAGCATGCATCTGAAACAATCCCCCTTGAAGCCTTCGATTATGCACAAGCAGACAATTCAAATTCATGCGAACCAGGAGGAAGGCTGTGTTGAGGTAACAGCAGGTAAACTGTTCATATATCTTCAGTGATCTTTTACTTTTATTGTTCTTATGTAGCTACTGGGACCATTGCCAGTGGTTTTTGTCACTATTAAAATAAGTAACAAGTATTCATCTGGACATGTAATGACAAAGTGTGTGTTTAGCTTGTTTAGACTGAAAGATTGGTCAACATTCTAAGTCAATTATAATTAAGAATTATATCCTCTACCAAATGAGCTTACAGCTCCCTTTGAAGGTAGAAAAAATATATTGGAGCACCTGCACCCTACAAATACTGAAAAAAAAAAAATATATATAGGAGGATGGTAAAGCATTTTTACCACTAAAAGAATTCATGTAAAAGAGTCCATGTAAATGTTGTATGTTTAGAGAATACTACAATAATTATCACAATAATTACAATAATTGTCCTGTTGCAAGCGAAAAAAAATAGGTTGAAATTTGCAATTCAAGTTGATTTGCTACAAATTACAACAGGTATTATGTTAGCTGCCTAGCTTGTATAACAGACCATCCAAGGGTCAACACCTCGCTGGTGCAGTATTTGACTGGCCATTACAAGAGGGATGACAAATGGAAATGACAACTGTGTTCAAACTGCGAGATAAAGTAGCATTTAAAGCCAAATGGGATTTGTGGGGACTACGCATGAACAGAATCATATTGGGCACATTTAAAATAATAGCTGGGATTTGGGGTGAGACTGAGCCCGAGTCTTCATTCTCCCAGCTGGTTCATGATCACCTGTCTTTGCTTTAAAAACTGGGAGAGCTACTTACAAACCACTAAAGACCCACGAACTGGCAAGGAATGGATCCTTTTTGGCAACAAACAAGGTATTGCTGGTGTTCTGCATTAAAGTCATGGCAGAATACCCTGACATTACTACCATAGCACTGAAAACCCTGTTGCCATTTCAAATATCTGATCTGTGTGAAGCTGCAGTGACAGCAACCAAAACAAAACAATGGAGTAGACTGGGCATAAGCAAAACACTTTGGGTGTCATTGTCTCCCATCACTCCCAGACAGGACCGTCTCGTTAAAGAGAAACAAGCTCAGGGCACCTATTCATTTGTCGTTATTGTGAGTTAAAATTTTCATGAAAATAAAATGTTCTATACCCGTTTTTCTGGCGCATCTGTATCTTATTTTGAAAGGATGTTTAAATGTGACCATAGTGACCAAAGACAGAGAGCTAGAGAGAGTTAGGACAGTAGAAGAGAAGAGAAGAGTAGAGCTGGTCAGTCTTAATGGGCACACCATCATGCAGAAATCTTAGCTGATGGTTCAACCCCCCTGGGCCCCAGCTCAATTGTCAAGCGATGACCAGTCCGTGGTGATAAAAAAAAAAGGTTGGGGACCGCTGATACAATTGACAGTGGTGGTTAAAATTTACTCAAATAAAATCAGTGTACATATATCCCTTACTTGCTGCAGTTGTTAGGTTCAAGGACCACCCGAGATAAGTGAAAAGCCGGTACACTAGTAGGTACGCTATATTTAGGTACGCTATATAGTAGGTACGCAATATTTAATATTCATACATTATTTTCATAGTTATACACTATGTTTATGTTTTATAAGCCCTCCCCACAAACTTGTACACTACATAACACTTTCCCCATTGTACTTGTTACTTTTAAAACACTCCTTAGCCGAGAGGGGTAGGCGAGTGCTAACAAGATGCGACAGTTACAGAGCCCATCAGCGACGGATATACAGGGTAGCATTCTCTGCATGGGACCCGCGAAACAGCGAATCCACCAAATTTAAACGACGAGGGATCTCTGCACTATCAATCTCTACCGTCAAAAACATCTAAATTATTACCAAAGACAGATGACAATTTTGGTGGATGGTGGCCTTTTGCACACATTACTGAGCACAAGCTGTGTGTAAATCATGGATGGCGTGTTTTGCATGTTTATGCTCACATCCACACAGAAACTAATTTACACAGTGATATGCTTTTTTACAGTTGCAGTGCAGTTCCAAGGTGTTTGTCCTAACTTATCGTTTTACTGCCTTTGCTTTTTTTGTGTGGCTTATTGTTTTCCCTGCATCTGCATGCAGGTGCTCCTGATGATTCTCTGACTTTATCGCCCATAGAGGCCATGGGATGTTCTCTGTTTTCTACTCTGTTTCTTTCCTTTTATATGTGGTTCCTTTTCTTTTGCTCTCCATTCTTCCCTGTCTCTTTGCCAGGTTTGGCATTTTCAGTACATTTAAAGTATGTAACAAAAATACATTTTAAAAAACAATTTCATTTATAAAGCTTCCATTTGCAAGTCAAACCTGTTTGGCATGGTATGTTATTAAGACTACAATTCTACATGATAAGGTACAAAAAGAAAAGAATGGCAAAATGAATTCCTATTGAATATGCCATTATTATCATTTTGAAAATAAAAGTGACAAGTAATAGCTTATGACAGGATTTACATGTCAGTCAAAATGGCAAAAAATTGAAAAAAAAAGTCTAATGCAATCTCTGGTTGGACAAAACTAGACTTAAAAAAAAATCCATCTTGACATTTTACTCATCGAACAGTCAGGCTTCTCAGCCAGACTGACACACATTTGGAATTTGAATCACTGCTTTCACACTTTGAAGCAGCCTTGGGATTCTGTACATGCCCAAAAGTATAGCATAATAGCACTAATATAGTTGAATTTACACTAAAGTCAACACTGTATTGTATTGTATTCATATTTTTCTGGTGCATTTGTAATTTGCCAAAATCAAAAGAATGATCAAACCTCCTCTTGGATGTTCTCAATGGGTATGACTAAGTGAAGGCAGACAGAAAGGGGACTAAGCAGGGCAGGGCAGTCTGATCCATAAAAGAGCAAACATTTCTGCCTGAGATCACATTACCAACATGCTGAGCACATTCTAAAAAAAGGTTTCGGACTAGTCTGATCTGGCTTGGTGGCATGAGCTGTGCCTGCAAGCAGCAAAACACTTTACCACTTTTATTTCCTTTATATTCTTCAATTTAGAGACATTTATCAGCAGCTAGATTTTAAATTGAATCGTAATTTGTAAAGTCAGAACTCAGCTACATGGAGGTGTTGTATCTGTAACTGCAACGAGGGAAATCAAGAAAACTCACCTCTTACTGACTTACGTAATGTAGTGCTTAGCATCTTGCTCTAAGAGTTGTGAACCTTGTTTGATTTGGATATTTCATTACTCCATCAGAGGCTGGAACAAAATTGCAAACTAAAATGAATTTAGGAAAAAAAAATCTAAAAATACATGTGTTTTATCAAAAAGTGTTCTTCCAAAAAAAAAAAAAGTGAAATCTCCAAATTTTAGTTAATAAGAACACAAGTGTATATCTATATCTATATACATAT
>JABUIW010000092.1:221165-231972 GCA_013363375.1 Menidia beryllina
AGAACAAGATATAGGAAAAATATAAAAACAATCCATGCTTGATCACCATCATAAATTATAGCAGTCCTTTTTTCAGAGCTATTTTATACGACCAACCTTTTCTATCAACTGGATCACAAACACCAATCAAGTTTAGTTATAAGCACAGTTATGCATGCAACTGCTTGCTTACAAAATACCTTAAGCAATGTCCGATGGACACATAATGAAGTACAAGCCACAAAGGCTTTATTGCAAACCAGTCCTCTCTTTTAAAGAGGTTGAGGCAAACTCCCTAACCAGAACCCGGGAATTCAAAAGACTCAGAAGAAACAGCTGTATACAGCAGAAGACGTACAAGTACATTATCACTTCAGGTCTATGCTTAGGGTTATCACTGAGTCAAATATATAATAAGAAAGACATGTGAAACTGTGCAATTGCCTTCAGTTCCAAAGCTTCATTGCCAGCAGCGGACAACTTTAACTTTAAACCTAGTTCAAGGCCTAGCAAGGCAATAGCTGTGGATTCCTTAATTTTGGTCGTTAGTTATCAGTTGTTTCACATTTTTCTGCCACAAAGGAGAAAGTGACGTTTGGTAGTGTGCTTCTGCATTGGCAGTTTAAGACGGTAAGGGTTATGAGATGTCACAAAGTACAAAGGAGATTTCTGGATTCAACCATAATAAGAAGTTATTCGTTTTGAGTATTTTCACAGAGTTCTATGAGGAAAAGAGCTTGGTCTTTGGATAGAATAAGGTAATAACTTATATGAAATTCATTGTAGCTAAGATGACATACGTTGCATGGCTCTAATGAATAAAAATATATCCATAATCTTCCATCTTTCCAGACTGATCAAGGAGGAATGGGTTCTGTTACCCAACCAATTCAGAAGAAAGCAGAATTAACCCCTCTCATGATGTGGCAGAGTGAGCATTAACAGCATGCGCACCACAATTCACCCATCACAAACTTCCAGACTACATGTATTTTTAGTCCTGAGACTTACGTTCAAGCACATACACACAAAGAGGACAGTATATCTCCTCAAGCAGCCAATATGTGCCAACAGGCTCTCCTGCTCTCTCCCTCTCTTGCTCCAGCCAGCTGGCTTTCTGAAAGACCACATTCTTCCATCTGTTGCTCCACACAGTCACAGGAGACTCATCAGTGGCTGCTGTGGATGCAACGTATGGCGTAAGGGTGACAAATTTAGAGAAATTAAATATATCATGAAATAGTACATCATAAAATTAATACCTGTAAATCTCCCATTAATTAGATTCATAAAAATCATTAAAAACATAAATAATGAAATATACCAGTGTATCATAAAATATATAATTAAACAATTAAATACATCATGGAATTATGAAATATGCAATTTATTGATTAAATGTCCGCGTGAAACAATGAAATCTGCCTTTTTAAAATCGGGAATTTAAATACTAAACTTACTTTGAAAAAGGACATTTTTATCTATTAATATTTATTATCTCACTGTGTATTGATTTATTTCATGTGTCCTATGCAAGTGATGTCATGAAATAATCGTAACTGAAACCCAGCCACACAAATTCAGTGGGCGGAACTTGTGTGGCGTGTCCACAGACCCCAACGTCTGATTGGCTGCTTTACACAAAAAATAAGGACAAATTGAAATTATTAAATTAATTTTTAAAAAGAACATTGCAATATTTATATTAACTATCTAAAATTGCAGATGTCATTATTTCATGGGACATTTCATTATTTAATGCATATTTCATAATTACATTGTTAATTATTCTATGATTGGTTTCATTATTTAGTGGTAAATGTAATTATCGCTCAAATAATTTTATGCTATATTTAATTCATTAAGTGGAGATGTATAGGTTCTTATTTCATGACATTTATCAAATGTTGTCATCCCTAACCCTCCACAGTGAGAAGGCTGGTAATCCCAAATGCACCAATAAATGCGCATTGATAGACTAGATCATAAGATTAAAAGTTAATAAAAAGTCTAAAAGACAAACATACAGGGGTTAATCTGGGGTTTTAGTTGTAATTTAGATAATTTTCTATACCTTTAAATGAGTTGGGTTCAAACATTTTCATATGAGAAGCGCTACCTTTTGATAAAAAAAATTGTAAATAAAAACAGACCGTAAATAACATTGGATTAAGTGACACCTAACGTTTTGAGGTAACAGAAATAAGATACTTCAGTGACAAATGATGTAAACTAAAAACAAACAAAAAAAACAAACAAACAATGCAGCGTTCTGCTGGCTTAACTTCGATTCTACTGCTTGTCAAAGGAAATGAAATAGTTTATTTCTGGAAAAGTCGATCCTAGGAACATGTTTAAGCATTGTGAAAGGTTTTCCACTATACTTTGCTAAGCAGTACCTCGGCTAGCTAACTGCTAACATGAGCTGGATAGTATTTGCGAAACATGAAAACTTGAAAAAACGACAAAAAGGTAGCAAAATGAAAGGCAGAGATAGCTGAGAAACTAAAACGGATTCGTGTAAATGTTTACCTTATTTTGTGGACGCAGGGAAGGCTGTAAAATCCTTATTCATAGCAAGCATGTCTCCTACCGCTACTTAAAACGTGTCTTTGACTGTGTGCATACGTATTTCTAAAATGAGCGAGATTGCTAATGTGAGCTAGCAGCTGCCAGTTAGCTACGTGTTCTGAAAACTGGATAATTTCTCTCCGCTTGATCGGGTGTCGCTAATTGCCCCACAATTCAAGGGGCAAACCAACAACCTCCCAAGAATAATATAATACACCAATTTATGAATGGAATACATATATATATACATTCCATTCATAAATATATATATAGTAAGTCGTCCTCTTTTGATTTCTAACACTAAATACGTTTTTGTATGGCTTACACAATAAAATAAAAGTACTGTGACGGTCATTGCAACACTGCTTTGAGAAAAATTATCTTATTAGTTTCAATATAGACTATTCAGCTATCTCATTGTTTTATGTGTAAAATATTTTGTATATTTTTAATTCAATTTCAACTAACAATAACTTTTTAATGTGCAACTATTTTCAAAAAAGTGTTTAATTCTTAAAAACCACCTATCATGATTCTCAAGTTCTTTTCAGATATATACACAAAAACCTAATTTAGCTATTTAAATCTGACATGAAATCCACTGTGAAGATACCATCCAGCATGACTTTTACTGAGCTCCCACAAGCAGAACCAACCAATCAGAATCAACTGATCAACATTCAACAGGCTTGAAAAATGTTTTTATTCAAATTCAATTCTTTCTTTTAACTAAAAAATACCCATTTTAGTTGTTTCAAAATTAATGTGATTCAATTGCCCCATTGTGCAATCTTTTATAGCTAAAGAATGGCTCTCGAAAAGGCATGCTTTAGTTTCACAGTTGATGCCTTTCAGTCAAGTGAATGACATAATATCACAAGACCAGTGTGTATTAGAAATTATGAGCCTGTATCCCACCAAAAACTAATTGGATTCTTGGGACCATATTGCAGTCAAGTAAAACACATTAGGGTAAAGAGTTGTATGGTAAGTTTAACATATTCTAAAAAATTCTAACCTTTACACAAGAAGAGTGAGTCAGCAAATAGAAAATTCGTCATTTAATGCAACATAATTGTGACTGAATTACAATTACTCTCATGGAAATAAATCACCAAACTGACAGGATGTTTCATACAGGTATATATTACAGTGTGCCTTGTCATATAATACAGTCAGATTCTGTTGTTATTAAAAATAAGCACTGGAGGAGAAAGTGATACTTCTCGATTTTATTGTAAATTGGACATTATGCACATTATTTAGCAATTCATGACTTCTTAATTAGGCTTGTTATGTAGTCACAAAACTCCCTTCATTGAATGAGAGTTCTGACAATGCCAAGTCAAAAAGGATATCAAGCCAGGAGCACTGCAAGCTTGAAATCGCACATACAGAACAGACGGAGCGGGAAGTACCAAAAAAAAGAACACTGAGTGGCCGACAGTGGTAGTTGCATGGCCTAAGATACCAGTCAATGAACACAAAACCATTTTCTTTGCTTTTTAAATTTTTAAAATTGAGTGTATGGGTCATTAATTGTGAAATGAAAGTAATTGGTTTAAGCTGTTCCATCTGAACTTTGCAGTAGAATAAAACTAAATTCTCCCAAAAAATGATTCGTTCCTCACCATATTTTGAACCGTTTCTCATTGGGACAAACTAAAGGCGTGGTCTCACTAACACAATAAATATTGCACACATGAAATTGTACTCAATATGGGTATTTTTGCATACAAGTGTTAGCCTTCATTCCTATGTGTTCGAGTTTAATTTTTCCTTGAACAACCTTTTTCATCATAGACCCAGTATACAGAGGAGTTAACAGTTTCTGTGTAAAGAAAGGCAGTAGTTCTATGTGTAACGTGACGTCCGGCTGTGAGACCAAACCTTTCTTTGCCCTTTTACTGATTTTTTTTTTTTGTACAAAAACAATACAACTATCCAGTCATGCAATGTTGTTTTAGAGGGGGTAAGGTGATCTGTCTTCTATCTTCTCGTTTGTTTTTAAGCATTTTGCATCTCCTTGCCAATCTTGTAGCTCAGGATCTTGTTCCAGTCAATCTTGGTGCGTGTCACAGGAAGCTGGCGGCGTAAGGCTTTGAAGGTAGTGTCCGACATGGTCTGGTAATTCTCATTGATGGCCGTCTAGAAATAGACATTTTAAAAAAGTTATTATTTTTTTTAAAGGAAAGAGAACATTCTCTCTGATGAGTTTCCTATATTTCTCCAGGCTAAGGATGGTCTGTTGCACCATCGAGAGCTCCTTTGACCACATGTTGCTGTTGCCAGCCCATGCAGCCTTCTTGTTCTTTTTTGCAGCCTTCTGAGTCAATCTTCCAATTACATTTGGTCCCTCGAAAAAGAGGCGGCTAGATATTGAAGAGCCGTAATTCCTAAACCCTTGCTCCAATTTGGATGTAAACACACTCACATTACAGCTGAGTCTGTAATTTAAGCCCCTATCATGTAATTCTATCCTGAATATTTTTTTAGTAAACTGCTAAAATAAACTTCTGTCACTGTCAAAATATGAGATAAAGATACTGTTGGGAGAAAAAAAATGCATGTGAAATCCATTTTCCACCACTTCAGTTGACATACTTGATAGTCGTTCTCTGCAGCCTCCATGATCTTGACAAACTCCTTTGCAGTTGAAGCCTCATTCTAAAAAATAACAAGCAAGATATATTCATGTTAGCACAGAGGAGAAATTATGGCATATACAAACAATTCCAGAGTATAAAGTCTATCTGCTCTTCCAAAAAATAAATAAATAATTTGGAGGAATAATTTACTTGGTTAAAATGGCCTCTCACACATATCAAGGAGCAGCTGTTTTGACATTATAGAATTCAAATCACTATCAAAGCATTAAACAGAAATAATTAATTTGTCAATTTTGAGCGTTATAATCATACTCACTAAAATTGACATGGACTCTTGAACCTCTTTATGGCTCACAAGCTGAACATTTCCATCTTCATAGTAATGAACCTGCAAAGATGAAAGTGTCAAAACAAGAACTAAAAACTAAGAAAGTATTCCGTGAAAAAATCCTCTCCTCTGCTGTTCGTTAAAATAGTTTTAAACCAGATACTTTTGTCCACTGCAATTTCTATTGCACAATGAAAGGAGCTGATAAATAAGGAGCAGTGTGAAGCAAAAACAACAACATTTCTCAACACCTCTCAAGCCGAGTATGCTAGTTGTTGACAAAATCCTTGACCCTAGTGAAAATTCTCTGACTAATCCATTGTCTGCACTGTTGGCTACCACCACTTGGATGTGTGATGGTACCAAAACAATGTTGAGAGCAAACACTATATGCAAAGTTTGATTGCTGTATAAATCACAGAATCACAAATTCAATCAAAATACCTGTATTTTCATTATCCCTGCCACTTGAGTGGTGGAGGGGGAGATGGTAAATTTCCACTCTGACCTCCATCGTCCATTCCTGAGCAGAGGTGTAAAGAGAAAAACAGTACGCCATCACACCTCTTACTTCATCGACTGGGGAGAAAATTTTCCTAAATCTCTTCACAAGAACATTCCATCAAGGAAGACCATTCTTAGCCTAATCTCGAAATGCAAAAAATTTACAAAAATATCAACACTTGGATTTTCAATTCCGTCATGTCTTACTTACTTACATTTAAGCTGTTAAGTTAAAATGACAAGAGCATAAGCCAAGTCTAGGTCTGCGCACGTTAATAAGAAACATGTCAAAATGAGAGATTGAATAGAATTAAGAGACATGGACAAAGTTGCACGCTACTATTATTTAAACAAATTTAGTAACAGTACATGAGCTGGATACTTCTTTCCTTGGAAACCACCTGTTATCTATGCATTTCAGTCTGCATTAAATTTTATTTAAAAAAAAATTCCTAAAAAAGTTGTGTAATTACTGTTTCAAATGACTAGATGGCACAACTGCAACTGAAAATTCTGGGAAAAACAAAGCACTGAAAAGGCTTATTATGTACTGGAAATCCAAACCCCCCTTAACTGTTCATTTTCAACAGTAGTGGTCAGTTGTTCCACTAACACACTGGAATTGTGAGGTTATTATACCACAAAATTCTTAAGGTCAATTTATCTAAACAGCAAAGAGGAGTAGTTAAGTAGTAGTTGAGTAGTAGGGTAAAGAGTGGTATGGTAGTAGTGATAGTTATTCTATTTATAGAATAACAACCAGAGACACCACACCCTCTGGATTTGAGTTTGAAATAACGTGATGAATGTGCCCATTTACAACCTGTTCATATCAACAACAATTACCTTTGTTTCTGTTACAAAAGGACATGAAACTGACATTTAAAAAGTATGTTTTATCACAAATATACCAGAAATTTTTGGGCTGAAACTGATGGCATTCGATGCATACGATGATGGTTTGATGCCCGTCAATGGTTTTCCCGTAAATCTGATGAGAGAAAAAGAACGTTAAGAAAAGTAAGATATTAAATGCGATTAGTTTTAGATTTCACATGGACAGCTTCATGTTTTTTTAACCAATAAGATTTTTGTCTGAACCTTTTTTCTTAAGTAATGGATTGTTACAGTGCCTCAAAAGAAATAAAATAACTACCACTAAACATGCTTTATATGGTGCCACAGCCTAATTTACATTTAATTTACATTGTATTCATATAGCAGAAATCACTATAAATCTCACCACTTGGTACTTCAAAGATACAGTAACAAAGCCAATTAGAATCTAATTTACTGTAATTCAATTGTAATCCAATCAGTTCTATAAACTGAATCAGGTCAGTTTATTAAACTCCAAATGCATTCAATTCACACAGCCAATTAAAAAGTTTCCAAGATGAAGAAATTAGCAGACTGCACAAAATCAACAACACTTGAATGCACAGGAGCTTTGGTTATTTTAGGACTTTTCTACATTGTTAATTTATTTTGTTGTTAGAAGGCTGGGGCAGAACCATAAAAACAAATATCATGATGACACAAATATATCTGTTTCAATGAGTGTAGGAAAACTGTTATGTTTTTGGAACTGCCTTTTACATACAGTGCACACTCCACAGGGATAGTGCTCCTTGACATAGGCCCTCACGGCAGAGTCCACAGCACTCCGCCAGCCTTCCAGAGAGCTGTTTACATCATGGGGCCGTGGGTCACTGGCCTCTTTTCTCAGATGGTCAAACTTAAAGGAGATTTTATTCTTGGGGTCCAAAACCCGACCATTCCCAAGGTCACCATGCTCTGTGATTAAGACCTGAATTGTAGAGATGTAAATAATAAGAAAAGTATGAAGAGCAAGGACAGAAAGAGATCGCTGCTCCCACAGTGGGGAAATTAATTCATAAGAGCAGTTCACATGAAACACAGTTGTCACAAAACAGTTGTTGTGAAAAAGTATTAAATTGCAAAAAATTGTAAAAATTAAAATTCAATAAAATCTAATTCAATAACGACATGATCAAGCAATGTGCACATAAATATTTGGGGGAATAACCAGAGGGCAACATAAAGGAAAAGAAAGGTGGGCCAATAAAGCCGGTCAGACAAAATAAGACAAGGATAAAACAATATTAAAAGAAAAAAAAGGACAGAAACCACAATGATCTGAACTTTCATATCAAGCAGGTCAACCCGTCGCTCGTTCTGCTAAGTTTAATTCAGGGATTTATTTCAGTGTTAGAGGAACTGAAGGACTTGATAACATCTTTTCTTAAGATCATTCCTGAGGCTGACGCACAGCCTAATTCATTCACTCTGTTAATCAGAAACTCACAGACAGAAGGAAAGATGAAACAATCAAAGCATGATTGTGACTGTCTGAACATCTTAAAGTTTACTGCCTCTGTTTTAAAAAGTTTCAGACAGAATGCTATCAGAGTAACAAAGACAATTATGACGGACACATTCATTTCAATAGTAAGAGCAGTTTTTATCAACTATTCTATGTTAATCACTTCGCAGCACTTAACTAAATGGATATTTTCTTTAATGTGATGCATGTGACGTTTTTTATGACCAATCTTATAAACGTTCATCTCACTTTCTTCTTCAGTGTGTTGCCAGTGGTAACATACATTAATAATTGCATGGATATCTTTTTCAGTACCAGTCCCAGGTGCTTAAAATGGTTGAGCTCACCTGTTCTTCATAGCCCTCGATTTTCACAGGGGTAAACTGGTCCAAGTTGTACTGTGCAAATGCACTGGAAAGAGAAAGCTAAAGTTATCATTTGTAAATAAACCAATATAAACAGAGATGAATTTAACATATTCAGTGAGACAATATACAGACATAAACCAAAGGATTATGACCACTCACAGGGCAAGAAAATATTGTTCATCATACTAGCTACTACACCAGAGAATCAGACATGAGTCTAGTTTTATTTCCCAGCCTTTTTCTTGATGCATAGGACTTGTGCTACTTTGATGAGAGTTTAATATTAATGCGTTGATCAGTGCTCATGATCAGCAATAGTCGCCTAAGAACCAGCGACAAAAGGTCTGTTCTGTGGCAGCTGGAACCCACAGCTTTTTCAGCAAAGGTGGTCATTTTGTATTAGCTGCCCAAGTTTGAGAAATGTGGTTGAAGTTTCATAGTGGAAAAAAATCTATAAATCAAGATAAAAATTGACGAAACAGCACTTGGAGATACTTACTGCGCTGCACCCTCCCTGAGAAGATTGTCATTGTTGAGCAGCAATCGCACATCTGAGGGAAAAGTTAAATGTGAGCAAGGGGAAGCGTAAGGTAAAACAGTTTAGCAAAATGAGAAGTACACAAACTACCAAAAGAAAGATGCCTGAATTAAAAGTGTGCGCCATCTATGCCAGGGGCCAGAAGTTGATATGGTAAACTAGCTCAGTGGGAAGGGGCTGCAAAAATCAAGAGATGAAAGGGGCCAACATGGCAGGAGAGGAATACATTTTAGTGTGCATGTTTGAGTGTGTTTATCTGTGAGGCTGTGGCAGATAGACATGTCTGTTCCTTATAGTTGATGGTATCTATGATATCACATCATGTCTCCACAGTAAGCTTCAATTGGCCAAAACCTCAGTCTTGTTTTGTCTTATCAGTGATCATAGCGAAACCAAATGTCTTTGTGTTAACACTTTAACTACTTCAAAAAGTATTTGGGAGATCAAGAAAATGCTTTAAGCATCTCCAGCTGTGTCCCAGTGCGTGTGAAAATAGTAAATATAGCTGGCTGAATATTCACTGAATGAATGGAAGTGTCCATTCAGTAATATCACACTGTTTGTATTTCAAAAAAGGAACAATAAAGAGATCCTCATCAGGAACATTTTTCTTGTCACGATGGAGCATATTATCTAGTAAGAATTGATGGCTATGTTTCATTTATCTGTTTTATGAACTGACATAATCTGACCTGAACTGAGATGGTTTGCATCTCGTGTTAGCTGTATGAGTTACATCTATTTATTAAAGACAAACTATATGCTTTGTGAATCCTAATTCTGTGAACAGATTTGCAGTGGAAAAATGAAGAAAGCTTAGACATGCAGTATATCATCAAAAATAGATTAGTTTGAATTCTCACCATTGAAAACTTCGTTGAACTCTCCTGGCGGAGCATGGATGACGAAGTTAGCTGCTATACGAACCTACAAAGACATATGGTAAAGATTTAGATTGGGTGTCACTTTTAACACACATAGGTGTAACATTTCTTTTTTTTTTTTAACAAGATTGCATCTCAAAAATGTACTAAACCTGCAAACACAATTTAACATCTTATAACCATGGATTATTTTTTACAGAAAAATGAATCTGTACAGTATCATACATGTTAAAACAGACCCATAAATTTACTTTCTAACTTTTTCAGGTCGACAGTTTGTTTCCTTTGCAGTTCCTCTGCTGCAAAGTACAAATTTAAGAAATAAATATATATGTGGACAGCAGCCCACAGAGGGTGTGATGTGACTGCATTTCTGGAGGGCGGAAGTCAGCTATTTGTGGTCTTGCCCTTTCAGTCTGCAGCAAAAAAAGCCAATACTTGTTTTCCTTCTTTATTACTCTTCTTCTGTACGACACAGAACTTCCTGTTTCAAGATCACATGCCCAACTGAATGCAAACAGACTCCCTGCACTGCTTGGTTTACAGCCATATATGGACATAAAAATGTGCAATACGCTTTCTTGCCCTACCTCAAACTTTTCATGTCGCTTTCATTGGTAATATATCTTATCCTATCTATCTATCTATCTATCTATCTATCTATCTATCTATCTATCTA
>JABUIW010000092.1:231982-261764 GCA_013363375.1 Menidia beryllina
CTATCTATCTATCTATCTATCTATCTATCTATCTATCTATCTATCTAAATAAGTTTTAAAAAAGTAGTAAAATCTTATTGTGAGACTCAGTTTATTTCATACATACGGAGTTGGTTTCATTCAGAGATTTTTTAAATAGTCAGGCAATTGTACTAAGGTGATAGACAATTCTCAATTTGGGTTTTACACATGATCGTATTACTGTATACAGTGTGCCTTAAATATTGGGGCCAACACCAAAAACCTAAAAGACAAACCTTTTCAACATGGCATGAATTTCAACATTCTGTGGTTATAAATAACTGGTATTGTCAGTAAGTCATTCCAAGTTAATCTTTCACCTTAGCCATAGCACACCTTCATCTGGCAGGTAGTCAGATGTTACTCATGAACTTGGTGTGTCTCAAATGTCATCGGCAGAGTTCGGGACAGACTCAGGATGCCTTGGTCCACATGATCCCTGGGGTTTGCTTTGGCGGAGGAGGTACAACAGTCTGAGCAAGTATCACCATTCAGTCCAAAACAGTTTTGGTTATTGTTTGAGATTTGGCTCAGTCCAAGCGCATTCTTAACTCAGAGACATCATAGAGACACCATTATCATCCCCCAATTCTGCCAGCATACCCCCAACTTTCATAGATCATAATGCTCCCCCACATTGCGTCAGAATTGTCAAACTAGACTTCAGGAAGTCAGAGTGACTCATATGGTAGGGCTACGAATTTCCTCTGACCTGAACCCCAAAGAGCATGTGTGGCACCAACTGAAGCAGAAACTAGATTATCGTAGCCCAATCGCACGTCACCTGGCAGAACAGCGTGTAGCTCTTGTGGAAGAGTGGAATACATTGCCTCAGAACAACATCATGAGGCTAGTGAGGAGCATTTTGGGGGAGTTCCTTCTCCTGCATTGTTAGTCATATGAAAGGGAACTCTGATTTATGCAATTACAGTTAAGATCGAATAGGAAAAGCACAAGTAAACAGCAAAAGGGGTTACATGAAGAGGATGTTAAACTTAATGATTCTTCAATATCAAGACCGGAGGGGCGAAACACCAGCCCCTGGTAGATAGGGCAATCACTTGGTACTTTGTTCATGTACATTGAGATGTGGTGTGCTGCACTTCATTTAAGGTGGCTGTGCCCTATTGTGCAGAGCAGGTGTTGGACGCGCAGCCCCTATCTGGGATGCCTTAAGCTGACCATCACATTTCCCAAAGATTTCCTAGGAGCAAATATTCGATGTTCAATTAATGCTCCTGCTGTAGACCAGGGGGTGATCATTGATTGCCCTCAAGAAATCAAAATAAGCAGAAACACTGTTTGTGTGACACCAAAGTCATGAAAACAATTTAATACTGAAAGGGTAGAACAGAGGCCGAATTAGATGAGATATCATTTGAGATTAATTACAAGTGGAAAGCAAAGGAAATAACTTAAAAAGTGTACTGGATAGTTCACTGACAAAATCATCTATGAAATATTTGATCATTTGTGTTTGCGTGTCATATAAATGTCACAAATTATGTGACACTTTTTCATGACGGAGGTAATTACAGCATGGTTTCTAATGTGAATGTGGAACTTCCGTGTTAAGCGTTCCTTCAGCATGCTGCACTGGGACACAGACTGCTAGGGGCACTTTGGAGCTCTGAGACTTTTTCAGTTTTGAGCACTGCGACTGTGCTATGATGGGTCTGATCTTTGGTAACAGGTAATAAGTCTTTGGTAAATATATATTTAATCTTATCAAAACAACTATTAACTCTCATCTGGCTTGCTAAAAATGCTTAAAATTTTCTTGCTCAGTCTACAAACACATGCCCATCCACAATAGAGAATAAAATTAAAAGGGTAGTCATAAATAAACAAATAATGATACAATGATACAAATAATAAAAAATCAAGGTTTCTTGATTACATTCTCCCCTTTATTTGAATGGATGTTTAAGAGTCCAAACAGGGCTGCAAATAGTCTACCAATCTACCTGTGGATTTTGCAATTCCACAAGCATTCCCCTTTAATATTCTAATCCATTTTGTTTATTTTAAGATGGGAGGGATTAACACAACAGATGACTGTTGGATATTGATTGGTGCCTGCAGAATTAATTTTCAGCTGTCACCAGTGTTGTTTGAAATCTCAAAGGAAGACTGGAGATTTAGAAGTGTATCAAGTTGCACTGTAGCCAAACAAGCTTGACTTTACTAAATAACCCCCACAGCTTCATAAGTTCACAGAGCCGCTGCAGATAAACCCTCCTGTTGCCTGCAGCTGAACACATATCCCATGCTCACAGCTGGCTGCTGTTATACAGTTAAACTTTTTTTTCAAATAAACACCATTGTGCAAAGACTTTACTCTATTATGTGGCCATATTTGGAGACATAATAATGCTTGTGACAAAGTTGGTGGGGACCACTAAAACTGTGCAGGTCATCATACACAGGTTAGTCCATCATCTACAGTACTCCAATTTCATTTTGCCCTGTGAACAAGTGTATATTTCAAAAGAAACTATCCCACATACCTATTACAGAATAATGATGAAGAAAAGATTTAGAATCAGTAGGCTATATCAGCAAACAGAGATCCCCATCCCCCAACATGAAACAGTCACAAGGTTTGTAATGTAAAAACAGTCCAAAGAAGGAAGTGCTAACTGTGTATCCTATGTACTGCCACGGCTGTGACCCAACATTTCCGGGATAAGCAGTTTGCTGACTAAACCTCAAACATATTTAAACTCTGCAGAAACACATGCAGTTCCGCTGCACTTCAGCTGCTCCGTGTGAAAAATTGAAGAGACTTATTTCATTTTCAGTAAATAGCATCTTGAAGGAGGGCAAACATTTTAGTTATACATATTATTCTAGGAGCTTACTTGAGCATCTGACTCTCAGATACAACTATATCTTTTCAATGAAGTGGAAGCTCCATTTATATGGTAACATGCATATTCATACATACTCCAACTTAAAATCTTAATTGATAAATTAGCTTCTCATAAAGTCTTAACCAACTGAAAAACCCAAGAGCCATTCCATCTTAAAAGAGGGGATTAATTTTAGGTTGTGTTTTTTGGCTTTTAAGCAAAAAAAACTAAACATTTTTTTGTAAAAATATTCAGATATTTGTCCAATAAAATACAATTGAGAACTTGAAGTTATCTATGGATAGAGCAGCTAAATCAAAAAGCTATTATGGACATTTTGCACTAGCATCTTCAATTCAGTTTAGGTAATTCTCAGTAACAAGTGAGCTCATTGCAGCAAGCTGGCTATAGAGTCCCACAAAGGTATTTAAATGCAAGACAGAATAGAGAGTAATTAAGGTTAACTGTCACTATACCTGGTACTCCTTCTCATTGAACCATGGTGTCAGTTTTACAGTTTTTTTTACGACAGGTAAACCAAACTCCTGATCTTGAGGGCTGCTGCTATAAAGTTGAATTCAGTTTTACTTTTTGGGGGGGTCTGATACATCGGGAAATACTCTTTTCTCTCAATTATGTGAACAGTATTGTTATTAGTTTCTCAGCTTTTTGTAGCCCCTGAAGACATTCCTGTTGTTCTAATAAATTCAGAACCTGTTTTGCATGCGATGTATGATCTTGAATAAACACACTGTCAAGTTACTTGAAGGGTGTAATCGATATGAGTGAGCTTCAATAAAACATTCAAAAACATGACCAACCAGGTATATACTGCACTTTCCATGTTTTGCTCCCCAGGATGTGTACCTAGCCCAATAACTTTACTGAAGGCTTTCTCATCACTTTTTAGATTTCATTGGGAAAAACTACGTTTTTTCTCCACAATTGAACATAGTGTGCTTACATAGTAAGCATGATGTCTATTAGAACAAATTGTATTGTACCATTGCTGTGAACACAAAGACCTCTATTACTGTTTATCCAGGAGTCTATCACATCAGTCTGCAATACAAAAACAAAGGATACCAATTCATTCCCTCTCACTGTAATCATCCATCCATTTTCTATATTGCTTATTCCCAACGGGGTGTTGGGGGTGCTGGGGCCTACCCCGGGCTGAAATGGGCGAGGCAGAGCCCTGGATAGGTCACCAGTCCACCGCAGGGCCACACAGAGAGAAATAACCACACGCAATCACATCCACTTCTTGGGACAATTTATGCCCAATTAACCTAACATGTATGTTTGTGGACAGTGGGCGGAAGCCAGAGTACATGGAAAGAACCCATGTAGACAGTTTGCTAACTCCACACAGAAAGTTCCCTGTTCCCAGGGGGGGACTTGGGCACCTGTTGCTGTGAGGTGACCATGCTAACGACAGTAATCTCACCTGTAATCACTAGTAGCATATCACATCATGCAAAGACTTTGGCGAACTCCTTTACCTATTCAACAGGAGAGGCGCTTATTTAATGTGTTCACAATCTAAAGTTTGTAGTACTCTTAATCCGATTTTTACTGCGTGAATAGAACTGTAATTTTCTAACTCCATTAAGGCCCAAGAGAGTAGATGCAAAAGTTAAATACAGTAATGCTGACAGTACAATAAGAAAATTCCTTTTTGCCTATAGTCTGTGACTATATATCTCAAGCAAAGGAAACTGAACCCAGTATCTAGAGTTAAGGCAATATAATTTGTTGGTACAACAGCACAACTTTTGTGTACGTGTATGCCATAGTTATATTTGACTTTAAAACTGACCGATTTTCAAAATTAATTTTAAAAAATGTCTTAAAAAACATGATGATAAGTGCTTGAATTTTTGTTTGCGGTACCTCAATCAGGACTCAGAGCGGGCTGCAATAGCAATCAGATTAAGTAATAACAGTTTCCTGTAAAGACTGTGGTTTCTTTGCTGAATCTAGGAGGCTGACTGGTTTCTACACAATTCGCTCAAGAGGTCTGCTTGCTTTTCTTGATAGTTAAACAGCTACGATGGCATAGGATGGTTGTCATTTCATAATTTAGAATGGTAGACCCTTTTTATATCCCAACCAAGGAGCATTAATGACACCTAAAAAAAAAATAGAATAAAGTTCTCCAACTTAATTGTCGATTACTATTTTCTTTGACAAAGACAACTGCAGTTTCTGAATAAAATCTTAAAAAGATAACTGCAAAAACATTTATTTCAGAACATAATTTATAGTCCCTAAAAAGTAAATTTCAAATTTATCATTCAATGTGGTGAAAGTACCATCAGTGGAGTGATGGGGCTTTTCTTCTTGCAGCTGATCATTTTGTTCACTCCAAAAGTTTGGCAGACAACCAAAAACACATTTAGAGTTCTATTTTTAAACTTTAAATCATTAGCCCACCAGATGGTTCTTTCACAGAACTACATAAGACCCCCAAATAATCATTTTAGAAAAGAACAGGCAATTTAAAATATAAAGGACCTTATCAGTAAGTGGGTTATAAACCAAGCAGTGCCATAAAGAAACAGTGAATGGAAAGCAGCCTTATTGTCATCACACCAAAATTATGTAGATGCAGGCAAAAAGCATTTTCTGCAACTGTGATCTTGTGAATCTCACAAGAGATCCAACTACCTCATAGGGGAGACTAATCATTTGACAAAGAAACTGTTAAAGCAAATTTATAGTGTTAATTCAATAAGTTATTAAATGCTTTGTGGTTCAGGCACATATAAACCTTTCTTTCACAAACTTCCATTTAACATAAACATAGAATGGATTGTTGTTCTGTGGCAAAGCACCACAGATAGATTTGAAGTTAAACTCTAGCATTTTTAGGGGACATATTTATCTAATAAGAGAACAAATACAATCACAACTTGGCCTCACTATCCACATTAATAGAGTAGGAACTGAATAACTTCCGAAACTAAATGGTGACTACAGTATACTGGCTATGTCTCGTTCCCTAAAGCAGAACAGGAGGTATTATGGAAAGATTAGACAACAAAATAAGCCATGCAGTCACAGAAACTTCACACATATCGAAACCAATGCGAAGAGACCATTCTCTTTTTTAACATATTTCAAATTGGTCAAACATTTCACACACAAGTTCATAATCCCACACCTCCAAATAGCTATGCTGAGTCTTGCATATTATGAAAATGGCAATGAGTTATCACTGATTACCACACCCTGCTACTAAATGCTTAGGTCACAGCTGGTGTTGGTGTGTTGATGGGCTTGACAGGGTCACACTCACTGGTCAATATAGCAAAAAACAACTTCTGATTCAGACAGTAAAGAATAATGCAAAAATACCCTGTAGAGCTATGGCACGGCGAGTGGGCACTAGTGCAAATGCAACATTGGTGCCTACTCAGGCCTACAGAGTTTAAATGAGTTTTCTTTATAAAACATGGCCTAGCAGAAAGGCGGCGGTCGACCGGCGCGTGACATCATTCACACGCCACACAATCAGGAGACAACAACCAGCAACAATAAACCAACTGTTGTTGCATTGCCATTAATGCCTACTCAGCCCGGCACACCTCTACGGGGTATTTTAGCATTTCGACAAGGGCCAGGCTTCACGAAACAGTTACAGCTTTAGCGCCGACGGCAGGCTGTCCAGCCGGAAGTCACATGGTTAGACAGCAACTCAGTCAGGTAAACCCCGCCTATTTTAAAAATGGGGCAACAACGAACGTCAGATTTAATTATTTCTGTGACCAAAAACGTTGTAAATACCTAATGCACGAACCAACAACGCGCTCCAAAACCGAGGTTTAGTCGGTTCACGGTTGCCGCTTTGTCTTCGGTTTTTGTACCGTGCTCGTGTCGCGTAAGAATGACATCACGGTTGGCCCGTCTCTAGTCGGCCGTAATTTCTGATAGAAAACGACCTAAACCATGTAGAGCCGTGCCAGGCCGAGCCGTGTAGGGCTAAGTAGGCACTAGGAAAAACGCTATATGTCATGTTGTAGCGAGTTCGTATCTGTGTCGCGCGCACTCACGGCTAGCACTGACAGACGCCAGAAGTGGTGTCATGGGGCGTGATCGGAGCTAATGTTACGAGCTTTGTCATTCTGTTTGCAGGGTTGTTTAATTGAATTCAGCCCATTAAATTCTTTTAGGAATGTTATGGGAAAGATTATTATGAAATAAGCTTTATCAAACAACTATTTAATAAAACGGTAATGGTTTCTTTAATGGTTACTTTTTTAACGGATGTCATTGAACAAAACGCTCGTTGTTCCTATATCTACCCCACTGATCAAACATTACAGACAGCATACTACTTGAAAGACATTTATGTATAACTAAATTAAAGTAATATCAAATTTAAAAGGGCTGCCTATCTGTTAGCCGGCAACAGCAATGCTAAATACTAGCGATCTTTTGTGCATATAAACTTCTCAAACACGGGTAACCAAAGACAAAAGGTTGTAACGACAAGTCCACCAAAGGATAGCGGTGACGGGGTGTAATTGGGAATATGTTCACGCTTCCTATTTTAAGTTAGGACCTTACAAGGAGCCACCGTTAGAGATTCGCAAATGAGCGGAAGTAGAGCTAAAAATAATAAAAGCAGAAGACATCGGCTGTGCTCAGGCCTGGGTTTTCTCCAAATTCCACTAAATGAACCGAGGAAATAATGCATTGAAACGTCTTCTCACGTGCAAGTCAATATTGGAACATTAGTAGTTCCCATTGATGCTTAACCTATAAATAATCAAAATATTACCTTTTCCTCGTCGGATAGCTGCTCCTCATGATCCGCCATCTTTTCTTCCGGCACCACCAACTTGTCAGCGACCCAGTGACGTCAGCACATGGGTGGATTCCCATCCTGGATTCAGTGCTCATCAGGGGTGGGCCACTCCGGGCCTCAAGGGATTCTGTTCTCTAGGTTTTCCTGCTTCAGCGAACCTGATTCAAATCAACACAATATCAGCAGAGCCGTGCAGTGCTTAACAGTCTTATATTCATTCAATGATTTTAGCTGTTTGATTTTATTTTCACAAATTATTGTTTTTACTCATAACCTAGCTTCATCTAAATTTCCACTTTCTGTCTTGGACTACTTGGGTAACTTTCTTCTCCTGAGAATCATGTTTTTGAATGGACAGGACATTTTTATGAGGATGTTCCTCATGTTTATGCTGTTGATTTTCTACACAACACATATTACCCCAATTTAGTTTTAATAATTTATAATCCAATGGAATGTACAGTCATGGCCAGAAGTATTGAGAATGACACAAATATTATATTTACACATGATCTGCTGCCCTCTGGTTTTCATGTGTGTATGTCAGATGTTGTCATCACATACAGAAATACAATCAATGCTTGAATTTTGTCAGAATTCCTAGGTTTTCGTTTTTCCACCCGTCTCTTGATGATTGACCATTAGTTTTCAATGGGATTAAGATCAGGGGAGTTTCCAGGCCATGGACCCAAAATCTCTATGTTTTGTTCCTTAAGCCAGTTAGATATCACCTTTGCTTTATAGCAAGGTGCTCCATCATGCTGGAAAAGGCATTGTTCATCACCAAACTGCTCTTGGACGGTTGGGAGGAGTTGCTCTCGGAGGACATTCTGGTACCATTCTTTATTCATGGCTGTGTTTTTAGGTAAGACTGTGAGAGAGCTGACTCCCTTGGCTGTGAAGCAACCCCACACATGAATGGTTTCAGGATTCTTTACAGTTGGTATGAGACAAGACTGAGAAGACTCACCTCGTCTTCTCCGAACAAGCCGTTTTCCAGATGTCCCAAACAATGGTAAAGGGGATTCATCAGAGAAAATGACTTTACCCCAGTCCTCAGCAGTCCACCCCCTGTACCTTTTGCAGAATATCCGTATGTCCCTGATGTTTTTCCTGGAGAGAAGTGGCTTCTTTGCTGCCCTCCTTGAGACCAGGCCTTGCTCCAGGAGTCTCCGCCTCACAGTGCGTGCAGATGCACTCAAACCTGCCTGCTGCCATTCCTGAGTAAGCTCTGCACTGCTGGTAGCCCGATCCCGCTGCTGAAACACTTTTAAGAGACGGTCCTGGTGCTTGCTGGTCTTTCTTGGGCGCCCTGGAGCCATTTTGGCAACAATGACGTTGAAATGTGTTTTGGGGGATAAAGTTAATTTTCTAGGCAAATATTGACTTTGCAATTAATTGCTGTTATGCTGAACACTCTTTTTAACGTTCTGGAGTATATGCAAATTGCCGTTATAAAAACTGAAGCACTAGACTTAGTAAATATTAACATTTGAATCATTCTCAAAACTTTTGGCCATGAATGTATATATGGATTCTGTAGAAATATGGCAGTAACTTTAATACTAATAACATCTTTGAAAATTGCTAAAATGTTATGGATTTTTTTCATTTTTTAATGTCTTTAGATCTTAAAGAGCAATGTGATTATCAGATTATGTCTAGTTATTTCTGACAAAGTTTCACCACTAGAGGGGGAGAAAAGACCGTTTTCTAAAGCCAGAAGGTTGATTGAACTCTCAGAAGAAAATACGATTAGAATACATAACAGCCACGGCGAGTTTGAAATAGTGAAAGATTTGTCAAATATAATCACGCACAACATAACCACTGGTAGCATTATTATATCTGAAGAACTTGATTAGAACAAAGAGCTGATGGAAGACTTTAACAAATATTCCCGACTTTTTTTTTCAGTGTCATAACAGTTTTGTTTATTCTTGCTCCTCTTGATAACATTTAAAAGAACAATCTATCCATTTATTTTTCAAGGGACCTGCATGCGGCGATGTTGGCCTGGCAAAATAATGGGCCAGATTGACTCAGGAAACATCTGCTGTTATACATAAATCACTCACCATGAGATAGCTCTGATGAAGATGGAAGTATTCCACTGTAATGTGTCATGTATGATTTGATTGCAAATAACAGCTCTGATAACAGAAGAACAAAAACCCATGGAACTTATTTCCAAACTTGCAAGGTTTTGATATGAATCGAACACTGACATGTTGAAATGTTTCAGAGTTTAACGTTAACATTACTACAACTCCTCTATTTGTGAGGAAACGTTTAACCCTACACTGAGCCAAAAATTAAACTCTTCAAACGAAATGTTTTCTGTCTGCTGGGTAAGCTATTTTCCATTATGTTGGCTCTTTTTTCCCTCTTCAAAGCTGTTAATTATCTGTTATTTGTAAAGAATCAAAATGTTAATTTGATGCCAACTCTGCTGCTCTCTTTTTGCACTGGTGAAGCCATTTTGGTATTCATTTTACAACTGTATAGTAGAACTATTACAGGGAAATTGTGGTGATACGATGATGGTTATCGCATAAAAAAAACAAGCCCTTCTTTGTTCATCTTCAACCTTCACTTTCGTCAGTGCCTTTTGTTGAGAGAACAATAGTCTCCCCTAATATTTCATCTGTCATTACAGCCTGCAGCATGTAGTTAGACTCTTTTCTGATCTTTACAGACCTTTTTCCTGTCATTGTTTTGAAATTGATACCAAACAACGAATTAAATTACCTTGTCTTTCTTTCAAGAGATTCACTTTACTTATGTATCAAATCATAGCTGATTATTTTCATCTCTGCATCAGTGAATCACCATAACCTGCAAAATGGTAAAACTTTATTTTTAGGGATTACTAACAATGCAGTATTAAACCAAGGGACTTTAAAAAAGACAATAAACCCTATAATCTGCCTTGAGTTTGAATGGACTGCACAACAGCCATTGTGTGAACACCAGAGCTACTCATCCCCTTTGGTGACTAAAAGGAGTATTGAGAGCACAATATCTCTGTATCAGAAAAAGGAGCTGCTCTGTGAATCACACCTAGCCGCTGGTTAGTCACCTCAGACACTATTAACAATGTTCTAAATTAAACTGCCCAGAATATTCAAAAGAAACTCGATTAATGAAGTATAACGTGCAAACTGCTGAAACCAAACACAAAAAGTAGTTCATGTTTTTATCAACTTTATTCTTAGTTTTTCTGTCTTTCTCTAGCCCTTTGAATGATAAATTATTTCTTGGCAGTGCATCAGTTGCCAAGGACAAAAAACCTATATTTCCACTCTTCCATACAGTATTTGGTGGGATCTGCTTTGTGCCAGTTCAATAGCTGAATGAAAAAAGATGGAAGTCTTAACTTGTATATTTTCTGAACATAAAAATGGTGTAAACAGCTCCCTGATGGATTTTCATATATTTTACTGATTGGTTTATAATTATTTTAGTCCCTTTACATGGTACTAGCTTATGAGGACATTAAAAATTGTCATAACAATACACGATGTCAACAGCAGTGTTTAGCTCAAAGCAGTGCCTTACTGAGATAGTGGTACACTTATTTAAAATTCAAGTAAAGAAAGTCCCAATTTTGTGGATTAAAACTTAGGTGATGTAATTTGCATGCACTGTGATTTGAGAAGATTGTTTTCAGTTGTAATTTGCTGATGATAAGACTCAGAAGGCTTTCATTTCAACTTTCCTTAGACTGAAAATGTTGAGAGTTTATGATTCACAGTGCCTCATCTCCAGTTGGATCTCTGGGACTTTGGTACCCTGCAAACCACAGATATGGGGTTTTCAACACCAGCCTGACAGTGAATACACTCCCCCAGAATTCCTTTGTATACCAGCACTCCCAGCCCTGATTACTGCCTCATGCCACAGCTATTACATTTTTGTGTGCTTTTTACTCACAAAGAAATATCATATTTACCTCTCTAACAAAGCTAAAATAGAATTACAGCTTAATGCAGAAGTCACTATAGTTTTTTTTTTTACACAGAGTAAGCCTGTCCCCAAATACTGAGAAGATGAATCATTACACCACAAAGCATTGGCTCTGAGCTCCAGCTCTGGTGTATTTTACACAAAGTTATTTGTCACTGTAAGCTTTGCTTTCATAGAGGTAGTTTAAAAAAAAGCAATGTCAGAAATGTAAACCTAGTGAAATTGAGAATTATAACATTTTATACACATTTTGTGGGTTATAAAGGGACTGATGCCATGTCATTGTTCTTGAGGCTCATGTGTCATTCCTGCCATTAAATCACTATTGCCCTTTTTTGTGTTACAGTGGTAGCTTCTCAGCATCAACTAATCGTAACTTATCTAACTATAAAATATTGCAAGTCAGATGGCGATCTGGGACATTCCAGTTGCATTTGTCACAAATGCTTTGAAGTCAACACACTCTCTTTCAAGCAATACTTTTATTACTTAGTTTCAGTGCCCATGTGGATGATGAAAGATTCCCTGTATTTCTAAAAATAATGTACTATCAACGGGGGTGCTAACCACCTAAGAACATGCTCTCTCTGCTTCAGAATGTAGATCTTAGTTTGATACAAATTCCATAACATCTTGTTACACTATCTTAATAAAGCTGATGCAGATCCTTAATGCAAAAAACTTAAAGCTTACTTTATCTGCGCGGGCATACTCTGTGGGGTAGTGGGTGTACACAACCAGCCAGTGTCATACACCTCCCAGGTTTCACTCTAGCCAAAGCCATGAATGAGTATAATTTGACTCAGCAGGTCAGAATTGCACAGGCTGACTTCACCTTACAATGAGGATAACAGTCTGTCCATGAGTAGGTAATGGTTTGTTTCAGTGGTATTTATCCCAAAACAAATCCACTATAGGCTTGAAAGGACTGATTTTGATGGTAAGTATGTGTATGTAAGGCGACTTTTGGTGAGATGCTTACATGCATTCCAATGCTACTTACTCACTTGATGACTGCTGCATGAAAAGCCTGTATGTAATCTTGCCATGTTTCAATCTATAGTCACACCTGCCCCCCCTTTGAACATCTGTGTAATTATGATTTAAGCAAAAAATCACTTGCAGAATGAGACAGGCACAACCACTCAAATACCCAAATTGACAATGGTAGATAACAACATAGTTGAGGGAGAATAAAAGGCTGCTGTTGACTTTATCAGGGATTAGTAAAAGGAAGTGTGAGCTATACTTACAGGACTGAGTTAATGTGTCTATGTCACTTTTGTCTGACTGCAGTTCATTTTTCCATGATTACTGTTTAAAAAAATGTATGCTGAAAATAATCCTTATCATTTAGTACATCCTTGAGCTACGTTTTTAAATATGTACAGTGTTGCTAAAGAACACATTTGGTCATAGGAGGCTGGCAGCATTGAAAGCATCAGGGTGAAAGATTGCTAATGTGGAGTGATGAAAGACAAGAAAAGCCTGTGTGAATAGGTTGGATTCTCAGAGTGAAATGCAAAGTCAGACATGCCTTCAGCTCATGTTAGCTGGTGTTTAACACAATTGTTTTTTTTTTTAGAAAAAATGTAAACCATTGAACATGGATTAAAGCCACACTCTCCTGATGTCCTGGAAAATTCCACTACTGCATTAAAAAAAAAACATGTCTCAATAGTTATTATTTTGCAGGCTTCTTTAACTCAAAATAATAATAATAAATCGTTGTTTGGAATACTGAAAAAAATATTTTCATGGCTTATCCCTTGTACAAAAAAGTGCAAAACCAACAACAAATTATGGAGGGACTTCTGGAGGACATAAAATGGAGTACTTACATTTTCCAATGCTCCCACCTCTAACACTACAACTGTACTATTATTTCAAAATATATTTGTGAAGTTACCAATACCTTTTATGTCTTATTGCAATTTTGACCAGTTGATAAGACATTACATACAGATAAGACAATTACAAAGAAGTGCAGAAAAAGGTTGACTGGACCATCATGGCTGTGCTGCAGACCAGAAGAAGTCCATTTCAGTAGAGTTAAATGCAGCATTTACAAAGCTAGATACAAAACTATAACACTCTGAATCCACCATTGCTACTCATCACCAACGTATTTCTTCAGTGGAAACTGCTGCTACTACCATGAGCGACGGCATTCAGACAATTCAAGCTAAGCTGGCCATGGTGACTTGAGAGACTGGTAAACTGAAAGACAACCAACTTCATTTAGAATGTAGCAGTTGCCGCAACAATGATAGGCTGGTGGGGTTACCTGAAGGCATAGAAGGATTGTGTCTTACTATATGTTTCTCTCGGCTACATTGGAATGTCTTCAGGGGAGACACGCAGGGGAAGGATCCAGAATTGGATCGTGCTCACTGGATGCTGACAGCGAAACCGGGTCCCAGTTCGAAACCCAGAGCTGTAATCTTGTGCTTCCACAATTATTAAACCAGTGATCTTATTATGAGCAAAGCCCTGGAGAGGCAAGGCAAGTTGAAGTATAAGGATACCCCATTTAACATTTGAAAGATTACTGGACAGAGGCGTTAGAACTTTATGATCAAGGACTCAGGCTTGCAGTTGACTAGACTAGATTCTATCATGTGGGAACTATCCATCCATCCATCCATTATCAATACCGCTTATTCCCTGTTGGGGTCGCGGGGGGAACTGGAGCCTATCCCAGTGGTCAACGGGCGAGAGGCGGGGTCACCCTGGACAGTCCGCCAGTCCATCGCAGGGCCACACACAGGACATACAAGGACAAACAACCACTCACACTCACATTCACTCCTACGGACAATTTCCCCAATCCCCAATCAACCTAACATGCAGGTTTTTGGACTGTGGGAGGAAGCCAGAGAACCCGGAGAGAACCCACGCAGACACAGGGAGAACATGCAAACTCCACCCAGAAGGGCCCTGGTTCCCCCGGGATTCGAACCCAGAACCCTCTTGCTGGGAGGCGACAGTGCTAACCACCACACCACCGTGCCGCCCCATGTGGGAACTACTAACAGATAACTTTTATAGAGCCAGTGCACTGCATTGCCTTGATCCCACTGTTGAGTTTCCCTGAAGCTCTTCTATAGGTAGACTGGTTGAAATAGCAATTGTCTGGTTTGAACCGGTTACCTTTCTATGAGTGACCTACTTTGTTTTGAGAGGGGAAAAGTATAGGTTTATGATGAAGAGAGTCTTGCAGGGTTTTAGAAATGCCCTGCTGTGCAATGGAGATACATTTATTGTTTTGCATTATTGGGGTTCAGGGTCCATATATGGGTGTCTTTGGTGGAGATGTGAATGTTAATGTCCAACATTGTGTGTTGTCCTTTACAACACACAAACATGACAATTGTTCTTTAACACCAGACGGCTTCTTAATATTATTATTCTTTATGTTATCCATATGCCAGGTAGCTTATCACCTGAAATAATCTTATCTCTTAACACCAAACACCTTATGACCAGGTTCAATGTTTTTTTTAATATGAAAAAATATAGAGATTTGGCTTTGATTACAATTTTATGCACTGGGTTAAGCTGTTTTATTCCTTGCTAGTGGCCCCAATTAAAACAAAGAATATTCCTCTTGAGAGGGGCACTAGGCAAGGATGCCCCCTCTCCTCTCTATTATTTGCCATCTGGCTGCATGCCAACGCGGTGATCCAGGAGCAATTACAGATCAAGTGTAACCCATAAGGCATTCTTTTACGCGGGACGATCTACTATTGTACACCTCATAACTGGTATGCAGGTACATGTGTCACTTTTCCCAAAAAAGTATTTTCTCCGGCTCCAGCTCTGTTTGGCATTTCGTTCTAGGTGGCGAAATGGCAAACGGAGCCGGACCCGAAGAAAATACTTTTTCCAGAAAAGCGGCACGCGTAACTGCCTACCAGTTATGTGCACCCCTGCTTATATGTTGCTCCCAGTGTTTGACATCCGAGAACAATACGGTAAACTTTCCGGTTAACTACTAGAAAAGCCAATTATTTCCCATAAACTTCCTGGCTAGAAACCTTTCTGGTCCAATGGCTCCTCCATGGAAAACTTGATGAAGAGGAATTTTCCACCATTATAGTGCATGGAGAAAGATTTTGACCAGGGGTCTCTATTACCTTTATCTTTGATAAGATGAGGGAATCTAGTTCAAATGGTTGTCTTTCCCAAATTTCTGTAACATCGGTTTGTGTACACTCAGGTTGAAGGAGTCAGTTTCAGAATTGGTCTTACCTCTTTGATGTTCAGAGCAAGATGACTGAGAACTACAGTAGCTATAAAGCCATCGAATTGGAGCTTGTCTGAAACAACTTCACTTTATGCTATATGCTGCTTCGGCCTGATTGATAGAAAAGTCATGAGTATAAAAGTAGTAGTAGTATTAAAGATAACCTTAAATCATAGACTGACAGATTAGGAGGTGTTGGGAGATCATCCATCCATCTATTTTTGTCCTTTTCCAAGGTAGGGTCCCAGAGGCAACAGCCTCTTCCTTCCTCTTGGCAACACATCCCAGGTGGTCAGAAGGTCTTCCCAGGCTAGACAGGATATACGAGGTCTATTTCACAGTTGAGAACCATTGCCTCAGATTTGCAATTGCTGACCCTCATCCCTGCCACTTCACACTCAGCCACAAACCACTCTAGTGTCTGTTGAAGGTCCTGGCCTGACGAAGACAACACAACCACATCATTTGCAAAAAAAGGCAGATACAGTCCTGAGATATTCAAATCAGACACCCTATTCTCCAAGACTGCACACTGAGATCCTGTCCATGGAAATCACAAAGAGGACTCCAACACAAACAAGAAACAGGTTTGACTTGGTGCCAAGAATGTAAACATAGCTATCTCCCAACCTGGAGACAGCAGACTCCAGGTGGAGATGATTAGTTGGGAGATGTTCACTCACAGAACAGCAATGAGCACTGTGAGGGTGGGTAAAGACACTGCAGGAAAAGTTTGTTCCAAAGAGAAGGAGCTGGTGAGCCATACATTGTTTTGAAGTGTGGAGATATTATAGATGAATATATTAGATTGAAATGTTAAAAAGGACTTATTTAAAATGTGTGTTTGAGAAAAAAATACTAGAATGTAAAAACGATCACTGAATAATACTTTAAACGTGTTTTGATATTTGGCGCTCGAATTTGATAGTATATTTTGTTCAGGGATCATTTTGACTTATTTAAAGGGTGTTAATCATTGTTTTCTGTGTGTTTATGTTTAAAGGTTTTTCACCTACTACCATTGTTGATTCAACAACTTTCAAATAAAAGGGAAAAAAAATGAAAGAATCCATTTGTGGTTTCTTTTAAACTGGGGTAAAACCTGCAGTTTGAATCCCAAACGATTAAGTGGGAACCACTTGACAAACATGATGCCTGTTATGGACAATCCATGACAGCCACAGAAGTCAGTGACATGTGCATGTGGAGTTGGCTTCCTGTCTCTTTTTTAGCTGATCTCTATCAAGTCGCAGGAACTAAGTATCGACAAAAGGTGCTCACTGATGAGGTGAATGCCTGGCTCCAGGCGGTTGTTCTATGAATCATAGATTTGAAAGTCTCTTAAAATATCATTAGGAGACTCACTCTACAATAACAAAAGAAAACAGGCCGTTTTTAAACAGTTAAAGAAGGGGAAGAAATATTCTGGATTTGTTTGCAGGCTGATATTATGCATATAGTTCTGAGTGTATCCAAAAACTGAATGATAAAACCAAAACTGGAGCAAATCCACACAAGGCACCCTTGAGATGTTGTGGTTACAAAACACACAATATACCAGTTACATAATTCAGCTTACTGTTACACTTTGTGAAGTACTTAATTAACCATAAGCACTAACCACTTGTCATCACTGGGATGACATTTTGAGTGAAAAATATCTTTCAACATACTGTTATATAGAGATGAAACCAGATCTCTGTGATTTATTTTAGCTGTAGAGGATTGATCTTGTTTCCACAAATGTCAGTTCTTCTTTTCAGATGTCATGTTTGTATAAAAATGACCTTATTGGATTGAGGAAAGAATGTCAAAAGCTAGCTTATCACTTTCTAGTTCAAATGACTTTAAAAAAAATGTGATATGGTGTTTTAACCTTCTTTTACAGTTAGTTTTACCCACATTTCATCAGTTTATGTGATAGTGACCTTGACTTGGTTCTTTGCAACCAATAGAGAACTTCTTGGGCCTACAGGAATCCACTAACTGTAGGTCCAAGTTGGTGTCTCTTACACAGGGTGTATGGGACACCCTCTGCCTCACCTTGTACCTGCTAGTCAATGTCAATGCCTTCAGTGAATACATTGTCTTAAGAGTCAGTAGAGTTCTGTCTTTCATCATGGATATTTATTATACACACTAATATCTTAGTTGATTAAATGCTTAGGTCACCAAGCCACTGGAGAAGGATAACCTGTCTACACCATGATATTTGAAGCAGAAGGGCATAGTAGTAAAGGGGGCAACCTTTACCTAAGAGCAATGGGAAGAGTCTGTGAACAAAAGGAAGAGACTGATTATACAAAATGCACATGAGCAAAGATTATGTCAAGCCTGTTCAATATTCGTTTGATGTGAAGGTATTTTAAAACCATAATCATTGTACAGCTTCACAAACGGCTTCTTGTAACTGTTAACCTGGTCCATTTAAATTTTCTATAGCATTGAAAAGGCCACACTAAAAAATAATTTTCCAGTTGTGCTTGATACTTTGCCTCTTTAGTGTAAAAAGGTATTCACTTTAATAGCATAGACTTGTTACATTTTTATTTAAGTTTATTTGAAATTGTGACAAAAATGTACCTTCAATATTTTTCAAAGACAACAAATACACTCTTACAAACACAAACCCGGTAGTTTTAAGCACAGGCAAAATGGTTGAAAATCAAATTATCAAAGTGACGGCAACATTTGAGTATCTTGAACTGTTTTTTACTGTTCTCACAATGATATCGCAATAATGATAAGAAGCTTACTGAGGATCACACAGTGCTTTCTCTGCTGTATTTACAAAATGGCACCACTGGTCACCCCAATGACCCCAATGAATCATGTTTAAAAGGAAAAACATAAAAAGACATACTTTACACACACACACATATATATATATATATATACAGGGGTTGGACAATGAAACTGAAACACCTCTCATTTTAGTGTGGGAGATTTCATGGCTAAATTAGACCAGCCTGGTGGCCAATCTTCATTAATGCACATTGAACCAATAAGAGCAGACTGTGAAGGTCCAATTGGTAGGGTAAAAGCACATTTTTGCTCAAAATATTGCAATGCACACAACATTATGGGTGACATAGCAGAGTTCAAAATAGGACAAATTGTTGGTGCACGTCTTGCTGGCGCATCTGTGACCAAGACAGCAAGTCTTTGTGATGAATCAAGAGCCACGGTCTCCAGGGTAATGTCAGCATACCACAAGAAGGACGAACCACATCCAACAGGATTTACGGTGGACGCAAGAGGAAGCTGTCTGAATGGGATGTTCGGGTGCTAACCCGGATTGTATCCAAAAAACATAAAACCACGGCAGAATTAAATGTGCACCTCAACTCTCCTGTTTCCACCAAAACTGTCCGTCGGGAGCTCCACGGGGTCAATATACACGGCCGGGCTGCTATAGCCAAACCTTTGGTCACTTGTGCCAATGCCAAACGTCGGTTTCAATGGTGCAAGGAGCGCAAATCTTGGGATGTTGACAATGTGAAACATGTATTGTTCTCTGATGAGTCCGCCTTTACTGTTTTCCCCACATCCGAGAGAGTTACGGTGTGGAGAAGCCTCAAAGAAGCGTACCACCCAGACTGTTGCATGCCCGGAGTGAAGCATGGGGGTGGATCAGTGATGGTTTGGGCTGCCGTATCATGGCATTCCCTTGGCCGCATACTTGTGCTAGATGGGCGCGTCACTGCCAAGGACTACCGAACCATTCTGGAGGACCACGTGCATCCAATGGTTCAAACATTGTATCCTGAAGGAGGTGCCGTGTATCAGGATGACAATGCACCAATACACACAGCAAGACTGGTGAAAGATTGGTTTGATGAACATGAAAGTGAAGTTGAATATCCCCCATGGCCTGCACAGTCACCAGATCTAAATATTATTGAGCCACTTTGGGGTGTTTTGGAGGAGCGAGTCAGGAAACATTTTCCGCCACCAGCATCACGTCGTGACCTGGCCTCTATCCTGCAAAAAGAATGGCTTAAAATCCCTCTGACCACTGTGCAGGACTTGTATATGTCATTCCTAAGACGAATTGACGCTGTATTGGCCGCAAAAGGAGGTCCTACACCATACTAATAAAGTATTGTGGTCCAAAACCAGGTGTTTCAGTTTCATTGTCCAACCCCTGTATATGTGTATTTATATATATCAATTTTCTTGTCATTGCAAACATTCATACCTGTCAAACTGGCTCAATCACACCTGTGGCCATTCAAAAGAAGTAAATAATGACACAACTAAAGACAAAAGCAATCTTGACTAGATGAGCAGTTTAGAAGTTGTAACTCTTCAGTTCAGTTTAACCACGCCTGACCTCTTGTTAAAAGAAATCCAGTTAACCATTTATTTTCACACAATCTACATAATAATATCAGGCAGTTAACACTTTAGCTGATTAATCCATGATAGTATGAGAGAACATAAAAAGATCAATAGTAAAAGTCAATCTTGCAATCATAATCTGAAACCTATAGGGCACATTTCGAGGCCCACCTCAATTGAGGTGCTGTAGAAATGGGCGTACGCCAGTGGAATTCTCAAAAAGTTGCACCACTATGTATATCACTGAATGCCAACAGTAAGTTACAAAATGTAATACTTTTGTGTTCTGCGACATTCAAGGGAAGCAAATAGCTGTTGAGTCATCTTAGTTTTGTCAGATTGCTACAAGAAACCTGTCAAATGAAAGTTTTTGCAGAGATTCTCAGTGAGACTTTAAGAGTTGAGCAGGAGATAGGTCTAGAGCTATTTTAACAAATGTTATTTTGTATATTATATTACAAAATCTTAAACTGACTTTGATAAATGTGGGTGAAAAATCTAGCTGCAATACAAACAACAAAATGTTAGGCAACCAAGAAGACAATGCCAGTTAAACATACAGTAAGAATCTTGGGTTAGTTGACTTAACCCCCCTAAAAAAAAAAGAAAATAGGAAATACCTCTTTGTTTAAAGTCCCATTTAAAGTGTGAGAATTTGTAGTGTTTACTGGAATGATTAACTAACTGAGGGGACATGGGACTTTACACAGGTGAATCATACTGACATTACAGTACATTTTTTTCAAAGCCCATAAAAAGCTAATAATCCAAAGATGATTAAACAAATAAATCATCAGCGATCTGCACACAGCAGCAGGGTTCTTGCTTTTCTAACCTCCCTGCCAAGAAAATGCCCTTTTGTTTGCTCATTAGAGGCACCAGAGTCTAACTTTTGCAAAACATTAATACATGGTCATGTGTAACACATTCACATTACAGAAAGTGTTAAGATGAAGAGCTACATTTACGTCTTGAAGCGCATGCCACCCGGAGAAGAGTAGAAAGCTATCCCCTTGGGTATGGGTGCAGTGGTTGATGAGAGGGAGGTGGTTTACTCTGCTGCAAATCTTATGGAGACATCCCTTTTAGATAAAGGAACACACCCCTTGTATTCCTCAGGGTCAGCAGGAAAACTTAGTAATGTCAGCCCAATGGAGGCCACTGTCAAAAAGTGAAAATAATCTTTGTACACTTTGTGAACTGTCCAAGATTCAGAATCTGTCAATTTTCCTCAGCATGTAGTGTCCAGTGTTTGGCAATGACATACAGTAGTTCTCAAATCACTTCATGTTTTCTTCTTTGATCTCTGTTCCTGAGTTTCTTTCTAAGTCCTGTTTCTCTTTTTCTCTTATCTCAGGTGCAGCAGTCTCGCTCAACATGCCAAAAGAACGGAGAGTGGGTGGGCAGGGACATAGATGTAGAGGGCTCAGAAGAGGAGGATGACGATGATGAGGAAGAAGATGTGGTGGCAAGGAGGGAAGGGTAAGGGCTCATCTTGTCAATGTTAACGTATGTTGTATTGAGAAGGACATAGTGCTCTCCGCTGAAGCCAGAGAAAATGTTGGAGATTTGGGACACCAACTCAGCGAAGGAGGGCCGCTGCTGTGGCTTTGGATGCCAGCATTTGATCATCACTGTGTATCTGTGGGTGGAGAAGAGACACATCAGCATATGACATAGACAGGTTGCAGATTCTGAGGTAAGGCTAATCATTGCCCGATATCTTTGAGGTGTCTACAAATTGTTAGTCCCAGTTTTTGTTTTATTCCAACCTCAGGGCAGATTTTCATTTCACCTGAGGCCATCATGAGTTAACCCAGTCTCACAGAAGGTAAAAGAGTCCCTGATTTTTGTGTATGCACACAAACATTGAACCATGTCTGATCACAAAGTTCCAAAGTGCATATCGTGATTTCCTGCCCCTAGCAAAAATACTTTATGTACCACTGACTAACATCCCGGCTATTAAGCAATGTCTTATCAACCTAGTCGGCAGGTTTTTATTCCATCCCTATTTATCAGTTTGTAAAGCAGCAAGATTTTAAAACTGTATTTGCATTTGTTGTGAAATTTGATGCTTTTAATCAAAATGTTCTGACCAGAAGCAAATATGGGCATATTTAAAAGATATTCAATTCCAAAAACCTTTTCAGTTTTTTTTTTTCTGGCACCTGAAGGTATCTAAGGAGGTGTGGTCCCTGGGTCCCCCAGGACTTGAACCCAGAACCCTCTTGCTGTTAGGCAATGGTGCCAACCACCACACCACTGTGCTGCCCTGAATTAATTCCTGTTTTACTTTTATTTTTATTTTTGTATTTGATTTTGTGTTTTTTCGGTTCTGGCAGTATTTTGTTTGGAACTTTCCTTTGTCTTTTTACAGGTAATTTGCAGAAACAAACATTCAAGACAGTAAGGTTCTCTTGTGACCACACAGTGCTGATTGATGACTGATCTTTTGAAACACTTAGCTTCCACAGCAACAAGTGCCAGCTACAAAAGAGACTTGCTATATTTCTCTTGGATTTCCATTTAAATCTGCGACAAAACAACAAAAGTGACTCTTATTTGACCCACAGATGTGATCACATTTACGTCTTAGTGAGATTTGTTTGAGTCTCTTCCTGATTAAGATGGATTGCTTGACTTTACACTGATTTTTATTTATGGTTTCCATTGTTTATACAGCTCAATTATTTTCACCATTTTACCTTGTTGTTACATCCTGGTATCTTCTCCTAATGTACGCTATCTGTAGTATATCACTTATGTTAACTGAGGCATGGCTGACTGAGCTAGAGGCTAACTGTACACTCACAGAGAGTCGGGGCAAAACTCTGGCTGCAGGAGCCTTCTCCCCTGTAGGAGGAACACGGTGATGTCGAAGGAGTTCACATCAGAATATGGGGGGGCTCCACGGGTCATCAGTTCCCATAGTAACACACCAAACGACCACTGTGGGAGAGAGAGATTAAACTTCTTTTTAAATCCATTATCCTATGCTAACACCACATTCTTTTGTTGCAATGTACAATTGGACAACATAAAACAGAAGTTTTCTGTACAATGTGGAAGAGTCCTCACCACATCGGACTTGGTGGTGAATTTGTGGGTTTGGAGACTCTCCAGAGCCATCCATTTGACAGGTAGCTTTACTCCACTCTTGTTGTGGACACTGTAATATTCTTTGTCGTAAACGTCCCGAGCAAGGCCAAAATCTGCCACTTTTACAGTGTAGTTCTCATCTAGCCTGTAAGAACAATAAGGAAATAACTTATGGTGTACTCCTGTTCTTTGTTAAGTTAATCTTGTGTATCAACCAAAAATACCTCAGCGTTTTCGTATCAAGCAAACAGCTAATAAAATACAGAATTTCAGAAAATAGGGAACCAAAATTAAGGGATTTAACTACATTTTGGATTTCACAGTAGCTTTTTGAAAATTGTCCCAGAATAACGCTTTTAAGGTGTAATTTATATATATATTTTTTACAAACAAGGTCTCAGATTGTTTATTGTCAACTCAATTACATAAATCTGCCATTTGTCATTTGAAAAATACCAAATTTAAAAGCACAAAATAATTTCTCAATTGTTATGTAGCACTATTTGGCTAAATGTAGTTTAAAAAACATATAGAATTTACTGTAAAGCCAGTGTGTAGACCACAATAGGTCAACAACTCGTAGTAATGGAGACTGGAGAACAATGCAAAAAAAAACAACAAACAAACAAAAACCAAAACCAAAACAACCTTACAACCATCCAAAGGTGAAACTATCATTCAAAGAAAATCTAGAGCTGTTGTGATCCTAGTGTGTGTGTATTGCTTTGTCTTGTTCATGTTTAGCACAAGAGCTCACATGCAGTTCCTGGCAGCAAGATCTCGATGGACAAACTTCTTGCTGGCTAGATACTCCATCCCTCTGGCGACCTGGAGCCCGAAGCCCATCAGATCCTTAACCGTTGGGTTCTGCAAGGCACAGTAGCCATTACTTTATTTCAGATCATCTTAAAGAAGCATAAGATCTCATCAAGCTGTCTTAAAAATTTCACATCTACTTTTTCCAATCATGTGTGCCCTTACATGCCCCTCATCGCGAATGAAATTGCGCAGGTCGCCATGTTTCATGTAGGGCAGAACCACCAGCGGGGAACCCTCTGGTGGAAGACAGATGCCCAAAAGAGAGAGGACATTGGGGTGACTGAAGTCCTTCATGATGATACCCTCCTTCAGGAACTGGGACACTTCTTCCAAGTCTGTGATACCTTGTTTAACGATAAGAAAACAGAGAACCCACTCCATTTTAAACTCATGCTTGAAGTAAACTAAAAATGATGTGTACTTGTAAACATTTCGTGTCAGTAGATGTGAAACAGAAGAACATGCTTGAGGTAAAAGCAATATAAGTTAACTACTTTTTGCCATCAGCACCAAGGTCTTTCCTTTGATATCTTTGATGAATGAAGAAGATGATATATAGCTCATGAAAAGATTACCCTTACCAAACTGCCCATTCATCTGCCAAATTCACCCCTGCTTCTGGTGTTTTGGACTGTAGCCTCTCTGACTTTATAATCTATTTATAACGACAGCTCTTGAAGTGGATGATTGCCTTCATCTGAGATCAGAGCCCAAGCACACAAAGAGATTACACTAAATTCCAGAGCTTCAGTGAAAGTTACTGAAGATAAGTACTTTATCACTATGGGGGGGATTCTTGAGAATTGTAATATGACTTGATCATATTTCCTTTAACTTACTATCACAGCTCAATTAAAATAAAAGCATACTGTAGATTGAGCACTCAGATGCAACAAAGGCTAAAAATTGGGATATTGTCAGTTCACTTGAATTAATAAAAAAAAATTCAAATCCCACTAGACCAGACCCTAGGCAACCAAGCCTAGTCTATCTCATTGTGGCTTGTACCTCCCTGTGACTGTATAACTCGTTTCTCATTGTTATGGCATCCACCTTCTTGCAATCTTGCATTAGACAATTCCAATATTAAACTGGAGCTTAACCTCTTCTAATTGAAGACCTTATTCGGTAAAGACATGCCAGTCTAGCTTTACAAGTCTACTGAGCACTGCATACATACTACCCACAGGGTTGTAACCTAGCTAACTTTACCAAATACTATAAACCACACTCACAAAAGCCTCCTTCTCTGTCGGGCTGTGGAACTGTCGTTGTGCAGTGAACAAAGCAGACATCATTGATGCTCATGCTAACTCCCTATCTGTGGACATCCTTTCTCTCATTGAGATATAGATCAATTGAGAAAAGATCTACTCATCCTTCAAGGCCATCTTAATTCCTTTGAACACCATGCCCTAACGGTGACAGCACAGGCAAAAATCTTTGTGGTTGTTATAGATATGCCACCATTATAACTAGGTGATTTTCCTGACAAACAAGACACCCTGTCGCCTCAATCCTTGAGTATGACACCATTTTAGCCATCCTTGGTGAATATCCACGTTGATAATTCTAACTCTAGAGGCTTTATACCTCTAGAGTATTCTTTCAAACTATTACAGCTATACAGGCTACCAAATCACAAGGCTGGCAAGTAACTTGGCAACATCCTCAGACAGTCAGTCTGTCGCATGATTCTAAGTTCTCCTCTATTCATTCATGTCAATGTTGGCCTCCTAGAGTGACCCTCTTCAAAGTTTGGGTTATATATATCTATACTAAGTGACTTCTGGGTGTGCTTGCACCAGCCTCAGTCCTCACTTACTCTCCAGTTCATTCTCATCCATTGCCTCCTGTCGGTGGAACGAGTTACCACGTGCTCACAACGCAGGGATTCCCCTGTTTAACTTTAAGAAGCTCTTCAAAACTTGAATTTATTTTTTTACTTCTCTCAGTTCCTCTCCCCCTTTCTTGTTTCTGTTACATATCATGAACTACACGGCTGCTTCCTCACACCATCCAAAAACATTAATGCTAGGTTAATTAATTGTCCGGAATGAATGTGAGTGGTGTGATTGTTCATGTCTCTGTGGCCCTGTAATAGACTAACGACCCATCCACAGTATACCCCCCCACCGGCCCATTGAAAGTTGTGATAGGCTCCAGCACCCTTCAAAATTATTGTTGCATGGTAGCTTTATGATGTATGAACAATCTCAAACTTGATAACAAAATTACACATTTCTCTCTCTATTACCAACTGCTATGAACAGAGCTATAAATGGCTGAAAAAAAGGTGTCTCTTTATCCCTGTTTTATTTTCAATACATTTCTTAAGACTGTGGAAAGATCATCAAGTCCTGGATTAATCTTCTCTCCCAACAATAGCAAGTGCACTTGCTCTATCGTTGCAAACTTCACAGCTTTTGAGGGTTATGACTTATTCACTGCACATAAAGAGGGGCATACTTACGGTTTAGGGACTTGACGGCACAGTGCTGCTTCTGCCCATCTTGCTCAAGCAGTGTTCCATGGAAAACACAGCCAAAGTGGCCTGCAGGTTACAACATGACATACAGCATTAGTCAAAGTACACATTCAGGAGTTCAAAACCTCATGTTCAAACCTGTGAGGTATAACATTTATTTAGTCCACCTGGAGGTCATATCTTTTTCCAGTCCAGTTTGAGAGATGTGTGATTTTTTTCATTCCAATTATATTGAGAATGATTTAGTTATAAATGAATCAGTGAGTTAAAACAATTACAGCAAGAACAAATCCCACTGTTTGCTCAACTCAATTATGTTAGAATTGCTAATGAAAGTTCTTAAATCTAAAATGACATCAAATTAGATGTTTCTGACACAAGAAGCAAGCGCAAGGAATTTGGCAGTGCACAAAAGCACACTCCAACTTGCAACTTCATGCCCCTTTGTGCTCACTGATTCAGTCTAACGCTTACCCATAAATGGGTACATCTGTAGGACAGCATTTCAATTAATCACGTGGCCTGCTTTCAGACTTTGTGCAGACTTTCTAAGTCTCCTAAATTCAGATCTTGGCTTACAGATGTGACCATGTCGTTACAGGCAGTAACAGCCCCCAGACTCCATGATCACAGCATTTCAAGAAATTAGACATGTTATGTTCTCTGCTCACATATGAACTGAAGTCTAGAGCATAAGGATCAAGGTGCTTTAACTGGTTTATGGGTTTCACACCTTAAACAGAGAACTCTCAAGTTACTCACACAATAAATCTGCCCCCACAAAGTAACCCTGTATGAAGTTTTATTCATTAATTCCCTACACTAGCTAGCAACAAGTGTCAGGCCTCCTTGAGTTATTGTACATTTTATTGAATTATATCCACCTTTAAAGCCATGGGGGCTTCGCCCAGACTGGGGAGGGTTAAGAATTCAAATAGGCGCGGAGGTCTCCTATCACATCTTTGCAGATGGCTGAGGGTGTTGGATTACAGTTGTGATCAACAGATCCTGTGAACAAATTACCCAATGCTACTTTGAAACACTTCAACAGCAACCATGAGCCAAACTTTTTTCTTCAAGGGATGAATTTAGTTAAGGGGGCAAAGTACAGTTTTGTGGAGTTCTTGAAAATTTTGGGGTCTCCTCTTGATAACAAATTTGATCAGTGGGCAACCCACCTCTATGCAGCTATATAGCATGTTTTTGTGTCTGCATGTCAAGTTTGTGGTTAAATGAAGAAGCTGATTAAACTCTATGAGAGTAAGTTTAGTTTTTGTATGGCCTACATAAATATAAAGCATTAAACTAAGCTGCCATGATGATATATTTCTGAAATCTAACCTGTGTGTAAGAACACCAAATTCTCATTATTTCTCCGTTTAGCAATGGAGGTTTAAGTTACAAAGGCAGTAAAAGCACTTTGAATGCCAAATGTGCTGTTATAGCTGCAATGAATTGGAGATCAAAACACTTAGACTGTTTCATTTCTTGAACAGCAAAAGTGGTGTCATCTAAGAAACAACATATTTTCTGATCATTACTATAAACACTTATCAAATATCTCAATATCACAGACATCTTTCAAGATGATGTCATTAGGTGAGGGTTTATTAACTGGTCATGTTTTATTGAACTGTTCTATTGATCTATACCACTATTATAATTTGTTTGCAGCAATCGTCTGTCATCAAGATCACTGTTTTTCTGTCACGTCCAATGCACAGCTCTGCATGCATTACTTACATTAAAGCTATGTAACTGCAAGTTTTAGTGATTAAATATCTGTAATAATTGCTTTTCTATATTACATACAATATTCATATATCCTTCATTTCAGTCATCATTAAGCTGCTCTGTCATGAGTGCTAAAGAAATAAGCCTTTTCACAAATTTGCACAAATAAACATAAAGAAAATAAGTTGTAAAAACATTCACTTTATTAGTAAAAAAAGTGTTGCCTGACCTCTGCCGATGACCTGGTTTAGGTGGACTAGCAGCTGTTCTCTGGTGATCATCACGTGCTGCACCTCAGTCAGCAAGTCTGGGTGAAGACAGGATGGGTCAATGTGGACGGGGGCCATCAGCAGGGGTGACACCAACTCACTTTCCATTCTCAGACCCATCCCACCTCTCAGGGCCCCCTGTCTTGGTGACAGCAGCTCCCCATTGCCCCCATAGACAGGAGGAGCACCCCGACATGTCTCGGGCCTATCAGCACCCTGATCTGGAAAAAAAAAAGAATGGTGGAGTGGTCAGAGGTCAGAGACTGGATCAGCAGGGCCTCCAGAGGTCAAGGTGTGTTACATGATCAGAGAGGGATGGCTATAACACGGACAGCAATTAAGTATGGTGGTGGAGGGAAGCAGAGCTAGATGCTGTTTGTAGCAAAAGCTATTTAAAAAAAGAAACAGTCAAGGACAGCTGACAGAGCTAACAGGCTTAAATATTGTGAGTGAATGATCCCACGAGTCAACTTCCCCTACAGGCAAGCATGAGCTCATTAGTGACTATACCATCTCAGGTTATAAGCCTCAACAAAAATTACTTCATCCATTACACTAAATATCCCAGTATAAGGAGCCTCTGAGGCCCTCGGGACTCAAATGAACAGAAAACAAGCTAAAAAATACACTTAAAATTAGGAAGTTTACGTTGATGAGAGTTCAAAACGGTTTCAAACCTCACTGGTTTGAGACCATATCAAAGAGCTATTTATCATGACAACATAAATGTCACGTGTTCATGTGCAATTAATGGGTGATTTACAGATTACATCCTTTGAATAAGTTGACATTTTTGGCTAAACCATCCATGACAGCAATTTAAACTAGTTGATGTTTCAAGGTTTTTCCCAATAGTAAAAAATACAGGAGCCCCTTAGCCCATCCTTGCTCATCAAACACTGGGTATATAATGAATGTGGATTCTGATTGAAGTTATTAATTTATGTCATCTGTTTGAAATAACACTTCTCTTTCTTTTACAATCCTTCTAGATGGGTTCCAATCCTTATATTGCTTAACCGAAATACACAAATGGATGAATATCAACTATTTATTCAACTTTCACAATATCCATCCATCCATCCATCCATCCATCCATCCATCCATCCATCCATC
>JABUIW010000092.1:261774-375199 GCA_013363375.1 Menidia beryllina
CATCCATCCATCCATCCATCCATCCATCCATCCATCCATCCATCCATTTTCATAACCGCTTATTCCCTAATGGGGGTCGTGGGGCGACGGCAGCCTAACCCAGTAGTCAATGGGCGAGAGGCGGAGTACACCCTGGACTGCACACAATATTCAAATTCTAATAAATTTAGAGCACTGCTGGTGTTAGTTTAAATCATGCACAGTAAGGAATGCCCTGCCAGAATAGCGCTAAGCCCAATAAGTAGGGAAGCATGTAGTTAAGAGTGAGAGGTGAGCGAGTCAGGTGTGGGTAGCGGGAGAGGTTTATCTGCTTGACATACCCTCCAGCAGGGTTGTTCTATAGTCGACTGACTCATGGGACACCATTTCATTAGTGGGGCTGATGCTCCTTGCGTTGGCCAGCCTGTCCAGATGCTGGATGTGACCCCGGCCATCATACCACACTTCAGACAGATCTAGAGAATAGAGTGGTACAGAGTAAGATATGGAAAGAAAGATGAGGAAGGGGCAAAGAAAATGAGATCAAGATAAAATGAAAAGATAGGGTGAGAAAAGGGGGTAAAAGAGAGAAGCAGGGTAACAATGTAAAGAAAAAAGTAGGAAAGATCAAGGGTGGAGTATTCGTGGTAAAGGTAGAAAGGAGGAGAAACAGAAAAAAAGGAAAGAGAGAGGTACAGATGAATTACTGAGGAAGGCAAAGCATTTCCACCAGTGCGCCCCACATTTTAATTTCCTGTTAACCCATCAGGCAAAACAGACCCAGCACAGATGCACACAGGTAAACAAGGAAGCACTGAATTTGATTGTAAAAAATCCAAACGTTAGAACACAACTCAAAGCTCACATTCCAGTAGTCTAGTCACAATAACTTATAGTCAAATAGTTAAGTAACTAATTGATATAACCTTTTTAACTATATACATCAGCCGGAGCTGAAGGAGCTTTCTCTTTACAAAGCAAACTAACGTCTCTTTTCTTACCATCAATGTGTTTGTTTCTTGTCCACATCAGCAGCGTCCCCAGTAGCAGCAGCAGCAAGCTAACACACACACAGCCCACGATAAGGCCTGTGTAGTCCTGCTCCTGCGCCAGTGTCACTTTGCCCAGATGCCTGATAGAGTCCGCCTGGCGCCACTGCACAATGGGAAGGGATTTGAGGTGTTGAAGGGGTAAGGACGATGGATTCAAAACCACAAATACTATCTATCTCCCTTTCAACTTCAGATGATCCCAGTTGATGCAATTCATCACCACAATCCTTTACATAAAATTCAGAGTTCTGCGTCAACATTATACTTGAGATGCTACAAGAATGACAGTGGCAGACTATAACTTGCAAGCAGATGTCAGTTGTCTGATTATGATCTAGAAGCATGAGGCAGCAGCACTTTGACACTGCAGAAGCTACTGCTCTGATAGCAGTATTATATTTTATCTTTTATTTTATTGTATTAATTGAATTTGCAACAGTACATCCACTTTTGCACTTTAGATCTGCACCAGAATTTCCCAAATACATCAGAAGAAGTCAGAACATGTGATTGTGTGATATTCTCATACGTGTCACAACATGTTGCTAGCAATCTATACCCAACTGTGTGTCTAAAGTTGTGCATTTCATTTCACAATGCAGATTGGTCCAGTACATCTTTCTGTGTATAGAATGTGGTTGTTGTACAAAAATGCATGGACATGCCTAGAAAAGTTATCTTGATCTGGAATACTGAATTATCCGATCACAGGACAATATTTTGATGCATAATGGTCCAACTCACATTTTGTAAATGCCTGTCTATAGACTGATGACAGTGTATTCTAAACCTTTCTTTCAGTAATATCTTTGTTGTGTTGTGTCACATATATCAGCTGTTGAATAATGACAGTTCTTGCTGTAAGTTTGATTGTTCAGCTAAGGCTTGTGCCATTGTCATGAATGCACAGAGGTTTCTCAAATTCGATGAATGATTTTAACATGTCATGCGTATTTCAAGGCTTTTCCCAAAAGTAAAAAATACTGAAGTCTCTCCTTGCTTATCAAACACTGGATATGTTGTGGATGCTGATATTGACTGCAGTAATTAATCTGCCATCTGTTTTGAAATAACACTTTTACACTCCTACTAGACTGGTTCCAGTCCTTATATTGCTTATGAGAAATACAAAGATGGATGAATATTAACAAATGAAAGGATTGTTCAGTGAAAGTGAAAGTACAGAAAATGTAAGAAAATGTTGTTTTCCTATTATTTATTTATGTTTTACTCAGCTTTCTTCGTTAGACCACTGTTAACACATAATCCATTTGTATATGTCACACTTGAAGCCATAAAGCTGGCATTCAGGTATATGCTTTTGTACAACCATCCACGCAAGAAGACAATGTCTGTTGGCATCATCTGGGGACAGATAACATCAGTGATATTGCTTCTGTCATTATCATGTTGCTGGAATGACACGTGTACACAACAGGGCTTGTGTAATTTAGGCTGTCTGGGCATGTCTGGAGGTTGAGGATATGTGGCCGATCCTTCCCTGAGATAAAGGCTTTCAGTTCACAAGTCACCAGTGATGAGCCTGATAGCATTTGGTCTGGAGACGGGTGCTAGGTATTATCTCAGGGAAAGACATGAGGGAGTCCGTTGCTCAGTATTCAATGTTTGCTTTAATGTTTGCTTATATTGAGAGCATTTCAATAATCTCACTGTTTTGATAAGAGGGGTCATCAAACAAAGATGCTTGAATTAAGAATTTCTCTGACTACGAGAATATGGGTTATGTTTCACTTAACAGGGTTTTACATAGAATCTGCACAGTATAATTGTTTAATAAGAAAAGTCTGTATGTACAAGTGTTGAAATGGGTACTCACATAATTTTTCATTCTTGCACACCCCCTTCCTGAAAATAGGAGTTGTTTGGCTTTACCTTTAAGTTCCGAGTTGCTGAGCCCATTCAGTACACTTTGAAAGTGTCCCTGAGCTTCCTTTTATGAAAGACTACAGCAATACAGGGGAGTTTTTGATTTTTTTTTGTGCAAATTATCTGGAACATTTAAGGAATGTGGTTAATTCCACAAATTTCCCAGAACGTAAAATGAAGAGCTCAAATTGTTACTGACTTGGTTTGTCTCAATCTATTTTGGTGTTTCTGTCTTTACTTTACTCTCATCGTGCTACATTTTGAATAGATATGGAATTAAGGAAACCAGAATTAGATACTATAAACAAGTACCATTAAATTAAATCTACAAAACATATCCATGATAACTAAAAAGGAAGCACTAAAAATATCTATCTTTTATCAGAGTGTATTATACTTCTATGTGGCATGTCTGCCTCTTTGCCATGAAAATATGGGTGCTGTAAAAATAAATTGTGAGAGCATTTATAGCTGAGTTAGTCCGTTTTAAGCTTGATAGTATCAACAGTGGGGTTTTTTCATATGAATGCATTATGAGTAGTTTGACAGACTATCAGTTTGATTTTCAATCTGGGTGCGAATCTACATTTTTACTCAGAGAAATAAGGTTAGCAAAAATAATGACTAATATTTTTGCATTTATTACAGAATTTGCACATATATTTATCATTAAGCAGGGTATAATCATTCCTGATATTCATAAGGTATTTTCTAGAATGAGACAGAATGAGAACAGTGGATCTGTGCATGGTTTTAAAATACATTAAACAGAGCATGTATGATTCATAATTCCGTACTTAAGAACATATAAATTGATGCTGCAAGAGACAGTTTTAAAAAACCCAGTAGTCAGTGGTTGTTTGGTTTGCCAAATACAATTTTACATCTAGGAAACTTTTACTTTTGATGGTGCAACATGCTTACAGGCTACTGAGTGGTACATAGTTTTGAAAATAGTGCGCAGGCATCATGACTGCCAACTGTACATGTCCCTATTGGGAACTTTTTTTTTTAATTTTGTTTCTCACATGTTCACACACACCATATTGACATCACAGTATCACTTTACACATACACAGGAGGATTTTGAACCACAGGAACAAAATCTCCATTGAATGGAATGTATGAATGCATGCATATGCGCACTAACATACAGATATAACCTGTGGTTGGAGTGGACTTGTGTGCATATTTGGAGCGATTGATGAGTTTGACCAAACGAAAGGCTATCTTAATAAAAGAGTCCCGGCTGGAGAACTTATGATGGAGACATGCAGAATCCAAACACTGCTTATGTCCTGTGTCTGTATATTGAGAGTGTATCTCACCTCCACCTGCAGCTCTGTGGCAGTGGTCATTTGCAACTCCGTGGGAACAGTACACTCAAGGGTGTTTTCTACCAGAATCAGACTTTCACAGCTGTGGTTGGAAACAGTCAGGACCTGACACTTCATTGCCTCCTTGTCCATCCGATCACCCTACAGAACAAAAGAGTTAGGGATAGAGAGTCAGAGTGAGATACAGGGATTAACCAGTTGAGAAGACAGAAGAAAAGCAAAAGAGAAGACAGAATGGTAGAGGTAAATAAGAACTGATGCTAAAGATATGCAATGCCACATGCTTTGATTAGGCTGCTAAAGAAGGACATTTTGTTCACATTTGCTTTGAAACTCAAACCAGCAGACAATTTTAATAATTGTCAAATTTTATTAAAATTGAAATCCCAGTTATGTTTCTGTTATCAAATGTCCCTGCTGTTAACTGACAGGTGTGTGAAATATGTTTTAGCCAAACCTCAAGATGCCTAAAAACACTTCAACAATGTGCTATTTGCAGTGTATTTGCACCCCAGCCTATATCTATTGAAACTTAACAAAACGTAGCTTAGCAAAACAGTTCTTTGCGTTGAGCAGAAATAAAACATATCAAAACTCAGTTTTTCTCAGTAGGATAAGTTCATGTTGCATGATCGTAGCTAAAAACATCTATATATTTTCAAATATATATTCCATACAAAGCACTCATTGCATGTTCCTACTCACCATCAATGTTGTAATATCTAATTGCAAATTTAAAAGTATGGTGCTTATTATCACCATGACTAAAACAGGAACTACACTTCTTATGAGTTCAACAGAGAAGCCTTTTCCAGTTATGTGACTCCTAGCAGGCCAAGAACAAACACCCCTTCTGAGACCTGACTTTAAGCACACAAAACTGTAAGCATGATGGGTGTGGGTTATTGAACAAGAGAGTGTATTTATCACAGTTCATAGGGAAGTTGTTAAAAAGTCTAATTGTTTTTTTCTTTTTTCACTTGCTCTCAGCTCTCCGACTCTCTTCTTTCTGTCATTTTCTTTGTTTCACTTATTCAACTTCTCACTCACCCTCATGCACACACACATACACATGTACACACAGGCTTGTTTGAGTGTAGCAGAGGGCAATAAAGAGAATGATCACATTCCTTGCGTGACAGTTTGGGATTTTCCAATTTGACACAGAGTGGTGCCTCACACCTGTTCCCGTACACGCACATTTTTGCTCTCACACAAACACACAACCCTTTCTCAGCTCACACACACAACAGGACTACTTACTAATTCACTCACTCCTGCTTGCAATTAAGCTGCACAAAGAAACAAAGCACATTTATCAAATACAAACACAATCTTGTGTATTTCCCATCTGTGCAAGCAGAAATAGCATGCAGAATGTAGGGAGGAGCTTATACTAAAATGTGTCACAGTAATAACCATAAGATAAACTGTCAGAATAATAATTGGAAGTTATTTTCATTGTCCCGTAAGAACCTGACTCTAAGCCAAAACCAACAGCTTCTGCCTTTTATGTGGTGTAGAGTTGTCAGTTAGAGGTAAATATCCCTGTGTTTGGCTGTTTGCTTAATCTTTAGAGCTCATCTTATCAGATAGTACTAAATGTGCCCAGCATTCAGAAGCCATTGCAGAGCAGGGTTATCAAATGGCATAAAAAGTGGCCTATTCTGGTGTGATGCCTCTGCCAAGCCCTCCCTCGAGTAAAAACAGGAGATTTGTCTGGCCGAAAGAAGGAATGAAGGAGGGGGATGGATGTTGGGCTTTTGGTGGGTTTAAAGTTGGGGTCAAGGTCATGTCTGAGAAAAAAGCCAAGATCCCTTGCGTGAAGTTTAGAGCAGCTGCCAAAAACTGTTGCAGTAAAATAGAAAAAAAGAAAAAGGGATGAAATATGTTTTTCATTGTGTTACTTATTTCAAAAGTGGCATTAATATGTCAAGAGCTTTGACCTCAGAAAGAACAATACAAGTCAACAGAGAGTGTACATAGAGAGGTATAGCAGTGAAGGAACGACTGGGAGGTTGGGATGTAGCGTGTACAAGATGGGAAACAGACTTCACATCCTGTTTTTCTTTCTGTATTGTTTCCTTCCTAGCCTGACCTGGACTCTTGTCAGCTATATGCGCAAATGTGTGAGGAATATGAGGTGAAGTGTTCCGACCAGCGGACATGAACTTCCACCTGGCTCAAAAGAAAGACAAAGCAGACTAGGAGTAGTAAAGATTAGCCAAGTCTATTACTGAATAACTTTACATTTTTGTTTAGTTTTTATTCCTGCTACTTTCTTGTTCTTTCTGTTACAACTCAATAGTCAAGTTTTTCTCACTGCACATCCACAAACAATAGGATTTTCTGGACCTTTCCTGAGTTTTGCCAGTGTCTCTCTTGCAACATAGCAGACTACTAAACTACATATAACAGATGTTGCTGTTTAAATGTATAAGCAAGCACCCTTACTTTGAGTTCCACGACACTCTTGTTGTCCTTGGAGGTGAGCTTTGGGTCCTGGAAAAGAGGGTCCTCAACATAGATCAGGTCCCACTGCTCTGTCAAGTAGCCATCCAGAACAAACGCGACCTTGGTGACCACTGGAGGCTGCAAGGCCAGCTTTGCCAGGGACGGTGTGGTACACTGGATGGAGGTCCGATTTTCACCATAGACACAAATCTGAGGAGAAGCGTTTGGGACCACAAAGAGACTTGAATGTACTGGTTAGAGAAACAGAAACCTCAAGACTGTAAATTAAAAAACAGAACAGCTTTAAGACCACATACAAGCATTAAAATTGCAGTTATTAAGGTAATATATAGGTGTGTCTCTGTATCAGGTCATTAAGTTATTTAACAAAAAACATCCAATTAATTCCCCTCTCTCCGTTTTCAAAAAGGAACAAATAGAACTGGGCTATGTAGGAACCCCTGCCATCTTCCCACACATACAACTTCCAAGTGGGTGCAGCATAAGGAAAAATACCCATTGAATTAAAGGAAACCTCAGTCAGTTTCATTGTTCAGTCGATGTCTCCTCTCATTTAGTGAAAGGAGGTGAGGGGCTATAGGTGGGAGCAGCTGTAAATACAATCGCTGCATGAGAGGGGCAGCCAGAAAGCTGAGAGGTTTACTGTGGGGTGATGAGAGAAGCAGCCACCCCGAAATCTTCACCATCTCTAAAGGATCATTCATGGGAACAGTATGTAAAAAAGCCAAGTCATGAGCTCCCACCATACAAATGTGCTTGTCAAACATGAGTGATTGATACAAGTGCAACCTTCTTTTATTTCTATTCATGGGATTCATCTGACCGACCTGATTGTAAGTTATTGAGTATGAATCTGTGAGTATTCATACTCTGGACCTTACAAGCACTAACAGAGCATCATAATATCTTTCCTCCAATAAATCCTTGAAGACTCAGCTCTTCCGAGAGTATCACTTGTCTTGGCCACAATGTTGAATCCTCTTCCAGCACATTGCACTCAAGGTAAGGTATTTCTGTAACTGGTGTTGTACTTGAATGTTAAACCCTCTTTTTGTAAGTCGCTTTGGATAAAAGCATCTGCTCAATGCATAAATGTAAATGAGTATAAATGTCAATATAATTTTCCAATGGTTAGCCTTTGATCCATCATGAAACTAAACTGCATTCTGATGGAGCAGCTGTACAAAACAACCCTAGATTTAGGACAAAGCTTCCTGGATTTATAAAGAGTGTATTTTATTTTAAATATAGAAAATATTGTCTGTGGAAAGTGTTTTAACAGAGACTTACAAACACACACAATTTGATTGGATGAACTGTCTACATATCTGCGAGAAATCTTGGAGTTATCTTTGATCAGGACATGTCGTTTAACTCTCACATTAAGCTAATTTTAAGAACCGCCTTCTTTCAGCTACGTAATTTAGAAAAAATCAGGAGCAGCCTGTGTAAAAATTATGCACAAAAACTAGTCCATGCATTTGTCACTTCTAGGCTGGATTACTGCAATTCCCTATAATCAGTCTCTTCGAAAAGTCCATTAAGACTCTTCAGCTGATCCATAATGCTGCAGCACGTGTTCTGACAGGAACCAGTAAAAGAGATCATATTTCTCCTGTCTTGGCTTCTCTGCATTGGCTTCCTGTAAAATTCAGAATAGAATTCAAAATCCTTATTCTTACATACAAAGATCCTCATGGTCAGGCACCATCTTATCTTAAAGAGCTCATAGTACCTTACTGCCCTACCAGAGCACTGCGCTCCCAGAATGCAGGGTAACTTGTGGTTCCTAGAGTCTTCAAAAGTAAAATGGGAGCCAGAGCGTTCAGCTATCAAGTCCTCTCCTGTGGAACCAGGTTCCAGTTTGGGTCCGGGAGTGATACCATCTCTACATTTAAGAGTAGGCTTAAGACTTTCCTTTGTGATAGAGCTTATAGTTAGCTGTGGAGTCTGGCTCTGTGGTTGGGATTCTCCTCCTATCAATTCCTGCAGGTGTTCCTGGAACTGTGGAAGCTGGATCTGTGATTGGCAGTCTCCTGCTGCCCCCGTCTTTCTACTCTGCTACACTTAAAGCCACTGCTCATAGTCTTATTGCTATTATTACTGCTATCATTATCATACTGCTATCAATACTTTGCCATTTTTCATCCAGTCCAGGTGTACTGAGTAGGCTGCCTCCCTCCGCTCCCTCTGTCCTTCTCTCCCTGTCTCTCTCGTGCCCTCTCTGTCTCTCATTCCCAACCGGCCGAGGCAGATGGCCGCCCACCCTGAGCCATGGTTCTGCTTGAGGTTTCTGCCTCTTAAAAGGAAGTTTTTCCTTGCATGTGTCGCCTAGTGCTTGCTTTTGGTGGGACTTGTTGGCCTTCTGTAAATAAATTCAGAGTAGGGTCTGACCTGCTCTGTTTGGAAAGTGCTGTGAGATAACTGTTGTTGTTATTTGGCGCTATATAAATAAAACTGAATTACATATCAGCATTTTCTACAAGCAGAATGAGAGCTTGTGAATATAGTGACAAGATTAAGTTCTTTCATCTTTGGCCTTATATCCTTGACCTTGCCCTAAAAAATTCATGACAATAATTGAGATAACAGGAGAAATACTTAATAACTACAGAGCTACATTCAAAATCCAACCACATAACATTAATGTCCTACATGCACCAGGATCACCAAGGCCATAAGTGTTTTGGGGATATTGATAGTACATTAGATGCTCTTTTGATTGCAACCTTTTCATATTGGTACATGAAGGTTTAATCAAATGTACCATATTGGTATAATAACGAATTCCACATATATTATTTAATCATCAAGGCTATTGTTTAAAAGTAAAGAAAAAAATGTGAAAAAATCGAAAGCCCTGTGCTCATGAACAAACATTTGTGAAAATAAGTGCTTCATTAAAAGTTGCAAAAAATTATTTTAATGAATAATTTTCCTGTGAGTATTCTGCTACAGAATGTAATTGATTAAAGAATTAAACTCCTTAATATTTAGATTAAAAAAACTGCATTGATAAAAAAGGCTAAGTCAATTCTTCCAGTTGGTGCAATCAGATAGAAATTTTTGGAAGCAAAAAAGATTTAATTAGACCCCCGTCGATGCAACTAAGGATGCTAAAGGTCTGAAGTATCGTGCCTTTGTGATTAATGGACAGTGTGAATATTGACAATATGTACTCGCTTACAATTTTGATTTTATGACAATTGAGAGAATCTCACAAACCTGAAGATTAAGCATGATTTTCAGTCGGTTTTCAGCTGCTAAAACATTTTGAAATTGATAAATGAAAGCAAATTAATGAATGATCAACTTATGTCTGTCGTTTTGTATGTGAAAACGGCACAAATTCACACTTTTTCCTTAGAAGAAAATGTCATGTTTTAAAATTAAACAAATGACCTACTTTCATCCAAACTCTAAACCTCAGTCAACAGTTCTCCTGGCTTGGAATCACCTCGACTGGAAGCTATATTACTCTTTCACCTTCAATGATTTCCTGCTCAAAGGCAACCTTCCAGGTGTTGGGTGTACGGGAAAGGAAAGTAGCTTTACCAGGCATTGAAATTCCAGCTGGAAAGATTTAGTCTTCAGGGAGTAGATAGGAAGAGGAGACAGACACAAAACAAACCAATTCGTGAGTTCAGGTGACAGGTGTCAATGGACATGGTGAAACTGCTTGCTAAATTTAAATATCTGTCCTGATGCAGCCCTTTAAAGCAAAGCCTGCATCACGAAATCCACTGGACAAGAGTGTTAGGAAAGGATAGCACTGCTGCCATGTTAAAATTGAAAGACCACTGGTGTTGTGTGTATATGTAGGTTCCTTTGGCAATGTGACCACGCAGGTTTTTATGACAGATTGTAACAAAAATCTCTTTCATGTTTGTGGGAAGCAGAGATTGGCTGAGACCAGGCTTTGCTGGAGATCTAAAGGATAGATATCAAGTCAACACTAATTTTTTATGTTGTGCTTAGGCATAGACTTTGAACCTCTGTTTTTGAATAGTTCTTGGTTTTCTTCTCCCGGCCTTGGTACGAATATTTCATAGGTGCTGGTCTAATTCTCTGACACATTCTGGACACTACCAGTGTTAATCCTAAACAATGTTTACTTGGAGATTTATCATGTGTCCTTCATTTTTGTTTATGAGCATCACTTTGAAGGGATCAAAAGATGGCTCACATTACCCGGTCTTGTCAGGATAGAAACCTTTCAGATGTTGGTTTGTGAGAAATCATTGCAACTGTTTTGAAAGGTTCAGAAAACAGAATACAGCCCCCCTACCTCCTCTGCGACGTCTCTTTCCATTCATGAGTGGGATGTGAACACTGTCAACAACTCCTCAGGAGACAGATACCCCCCGAAAGCTGCTGTTTCGGATTTTGTCTCACCAGCCCACCTGAGGCATTGCGCTGATCAGCTGTCTCCAGTGTTCACAGACATTTTAAACACCTTATGGGAGACATGTCATGTGTCAGCCTACAGAGCCTACAGGTTTGTAGATCAACCTAGCTCTTCACTTCATCCTTCGGCACCTGGACTACACAAGCACCTATGCCAAGATCCTGTTTGTGGGCTTCAGCTCTGCCAGCTCTACTCAAGCACAAGCTCACCCAGGTGAGTGTGAGCGACTCAATCTGCAGGTGGATCACTGACATCCTGTCTGACAGGAAACAGCGTGTGAAGCTGGGGAAACATGTCTCTGACTCCCTGACCATCAGCTCCAGATCCCACCAAGGCTGTGTTCTTTCTCCTCCGCTTTTTTCCCTGTACACATACAGCTGCTCCTCCAGTCACCAGTCTGTCAAGCTTTTGAAGTTTGAGGACAACAGCACCCTAATTGGACTAATCTGCGATGGTTACAAGTCAGCCTACAGGTGGGAGGTTGACGATCTGGTGATCTGGTGCAGCCAAAACAACCTAGAGCTCAACGCTCTAAAGACAGTGGAGATGGTTGTGGACTTCAGGAAGATACCAACTGACTTCACAATTGACACCGTGGACTCTTAATGCTTCCTGGGAACTGTCATTTCACATAACTTCAAGTGGGAGCTTAACATCAGCTCTCTCATCAAGAAAGCCCAGTGAAGAATGTACTTCCTGCTGCAGCTGAAGAAATAGGCTTTGGGTCCACGTGGACCAAAACCTCACGCTACAAGAACAGTTTTTTCCAATCTGCCACTAGCCGTATTAACAAGGCCCGAAACCCACGCTGACATTCTTCTTCTCTCCCACCTCACCTCTGCATCCACACGTCACATGACATGACTCTTCACCCGCAACTCTATGTGTTACATTTACACTCAGCTCGGACTTCGGGAAATTCAAGAGTAGCAGATAAAAAGAATTCAATCAAATAATACAGAAGTCGCACTTTAACTATGGAATGTTCAACTGTACAGACTGTGTACCTGCACATTAAGAGATATTGCAGCAACAAGAAAATTGCAAAGAAGGATTACTGCACAGTGATAAACTTAATTAGGGGGAGTGGACTACTGGGACCAGTGCTGGTAAAACTGATATTAATAATGTCCCTTTTCAAGCTAAGCAATAACTAATCACGTTTACTGAAAAGAATTGAATAAGCAACAACTGGAGTTCTATAATCCATGATCCCTCTTTAAATTATTAGTAATAATGATTAGTCGGTACTGTAGTAAGTAGTATCTCAGTAATTAGGATTAAGGTGATATTCTAATTTCTATTGTGTGAAAGACAACACATTGTTTGGTAAAACTTCCAAGAATAACTGACTGTTGAAAGTCATTGGGAAAAACAAAAACAAACCCTTTTCCTATTTTGAGACCCCATATTGGATCTTGTGGCATTATAAATTCAATATAAACAATGTTCTATGCCCCTAAAACTGTGTAGCTTTAACTGTCTTGGTTGACCCTTATTCTCCAAGAGCTGCCTAAACATACTGCTTCAGTACCAAAAAAGTCACACATTCCTTTGCAGACACATTGAAGTGCTGTTGCTGATGTCTCTCAAACAACTCAACTAGAACAGTTGGAAATTGATTAATCAAAGATGCATTGATAAAACACCTAGAGGGGAATAAACCTGATTTTTCGAGTATAAACTAGATCTCAGCCTTTAACCTTCATCTACTCTAACTGGTTGTGTGCAAAGAAACCTGAGCACTCTGAAGGGTCATCAACCACTGACCTGAACATAGGTCAATTACCAGAGAAAGGGAAAGGGAAAGATGAGACAGAGGGTAATCTTCATGTGTGCGTGTATAAATGTGCATACAATGACAGACTAAAGTTAAAGTAATATTTTCTGAAAAATGTTTGAATTGGAAGTCATTTTTGGAATGGAAGTATTTGTCATGTACTTTTGTGTTTACTGAGCAAATTATCATCTCCTGACTGAACTGTATCAGCATGTGCCTCTGGATGGCAGATACATTCATTATTGCTTGTTCTCAACTTGCTGTCTTATGGCAAACATCCATCAACCAATCACATATCTTCCCAATGTGTGAAGGCTTGCTTGTTCATGACTTACCAGGAATCAGGTAAATTTTACTCTAACACAATGTGTCTTAAGATATGTGTAATTGCCCCGTACTAAGAAGAAAGGTTTTGATAAATAAAGTTACAGATGTTTTTGTGAATGTGAATTAGTATAACTGTGTATCAAAATGTCAGAAAGCTGAGTTGAGGGGATTTCTGGTCAGCATTATTACTTGGGACGGTGTTGAGTCTTTTATGTCTGTTACGTAAAAACTCTGCTGAGACAGCACAGAAATGGCCAAAGGTATGTTGTTTTTTCTCCTCCCTATATGTCAAGTCTGAGTTATGCATTGGAGGTCTTCATGTTCAAGTGAAACTTGCATATCAACCAGATAATCGTATTGAAATTCCAAGAGTAAACCAATCCCGTTGCATTAGCCCATGTAAATGTCTATATTGATTAACAATAATTGTTTCTCTGTCTCTTTAAACTACTATAACAAGATATCATTTCCTTAATCCAAAGATAAACTGTAACATATGTTTGAAAATGTCTACACATACCTGTGAGCACATACTTTTGTATTGACCAAAAACATAGAGCTAATTTTGGAATAACAATAATAATAAAAATATAAAAGGCTAATATTTTGAAAGTGTTGGAGGTGAACGTTTCAACCACACCACGCTATAATAGTCTGGTGGATACCTTGTAGGACTATCCTTGGATCTAAAGTTGACCCCTCCTTTTGGACTCTGTTTATTGGACTGCTCCGAGATTGTTCAGCTATCTACATAGTTTGCAGTCGGAAATCCAATATAGTTCAAGTGTTAAATTGCCAGCGGGAATTCACCACGTGCGACATACGTGCCATGTATGGCACACTTAACCAGTGTAGCCGTATTGGACCAATTAACACTGTATTACCATAATTATGCATCTTTGTTGATTTGTTTATGTTATTCCTTTGCAGAGAAAGAGCTGCGGATAATTTCAGGTTTACATAGAACACAGTGATCGAAAGATAAGGTAGGTCATGCTTTACTGTGATTATTTTCAGAAACTGTTACAGTTCTCAGTGTTCAGTAAATCACTGCAATGAGCAGTTCTGCCTGAAATAAAGATTTTCCTGCCCTCATTTAGGTGTCCTTACAGACACTGCATCTTCTTTACTGAATTTTCTAAAACAAGGTAGCCTAAGAAATACCCTCCAGAATAAAGATAATGATAACACCACTATTACTACTAATACTACTACTACTAATACTACTACTAACTACTACTACTAATAATAATAATAATGACATATATTATGCAGTACATGCTTTTAAACTACAATCACATTGGCCTGGGTGACATTCTATATTAATTACACACTTTGCTATGCTTTTTACAGGGGTGTGTAGAACCAGGGCATCCTAAGAGGTGACAGCTGGATCCTACATATAATACCGTGGCTTTTCCATTTCCGTTTTTCTCATGTAGGTCTGAAACTGTAGCTCGTTCATACTGTCAAGAATTCTTTTTCTTCTAATAGCAAGGAGTAAGCATGTATAATGACATTACCATCCATATGACTTTGTGGTAAGGAAATGTTTATTTTCCCACTCTGTCTGCCATACAACTTAGGCTATCACTACTAGGTATTCATTCAACTGAATCAGTCCAGCATGTGAAAAGCCTCACCTAAACTAGAAAAACAAATCAAACCAGAATTCAAATGTAAATAAATTTGGGTTATTTATATTTGCCTTTCTACTGGATGTCAAACAATACAAGAGTGGAACAATGGCTTTATTTGTGATGTCAGTGTAATGTTTGAACAGGTGCTTTAAAGTAGATGGGCAGGTATGGACCTCATAAGGAAGAACCGAAATATCTCTTAAAAGCAAGCATGATCACTTTTATTATTCATGGCTGGTCTGGTAAGCATCATTTTGTTTTCTATTTCTCACTATATTGCTCTGGAAATGCAGATTAAGTGAAGAAAGCAAGAAATAAACAAACAAAACAAAGGTCCTATCGTAATGGCAAATACTGATAACTATCTTAATGGGAAATACTGATAGCGATAAGAAGTTGTGATGTAAAAAAAAGCCTGCTCAGTAACTTAAAAAAAGAATATCATATCATATCTATATGATCATTTCTTTTCTTTTATAATTTTTCCATAAAACTGAAGTAAAAAAGGGCATGATTTTTAGAGTTTAGAAAATGTATGGGTGGATTTTCTTCTAGTTGTACTTCTTTTGTAAAATTTTCATGCACCACTCTTAATTTGTTTAATATGTGGTACCATTACATTTTAAGGAAGTTAATATCTTTTATAAAAAGTCAAATTTGATTAAAACGTTTTAGATGTGAAGTCTTCACTAGGTTGTTTTTCTTTTTTTTTTTTTGTCTTTGCACAGAATACCTTTTTTTGTTGTTGTTTAAAATGGTGCAAAGGAACCTATATGTACATTTAAATTCCAACAGGACTGAGGGAAGCTTTTCATTAAGAGGGTTTAACTTATCTAAATTTGTGAGGAACTCACAAATGCAATTTTTTTTAAAATATCTTCAGTAAAAATATCTTTCTCATTTTGATGTACAGAACCAAACTGATACGCACCACATGGAAGACTGCAGCATCCTGACCAGTGCTGAGAACCATCAGAGGCTGTAGGCCAGATTGAAGGAAGAAGCCATGAGCAGATACAGTGCAACCTCCACTACAGTGAGGGGGACAAGAGCAGATATCAGCATTTTCATCGGACGACACAGGACCTGCTGTTAGCGTTAAGAGTTTAGTCACTCTTTACTTCCACTTGTTTCCTACTGCTGTAACCCCAAAGGATTCATCTGTTTTTAATCATACATAAAAACTTACTTTTTAGTCTCTCTACATTTAAAAAAAATTAAGATTAGCTGAGGTGATTTTCACAAAGAATGATAGTGAAACCAATGGCCCCCACCACTACCACCACTGAAAATAAAAACAGCTGTGTGAGCGTTGGCCATTGACATATTGACACTCTTGGAACATAAAATTAAACACGTTAATGGATATTGTGCAATTTGTGTATTAGACTAACCTCACAAAGGACCGTGAGGGCTGGATGCTGTTGATGATAGGATCTTGGTTGTAGGTGAACATCATGGGGGCAGGGCATTCAACTGAGTCCACAGTTAGCTTTACAGGCTGCTCTGAGAGAACAGCTTGTGGCGGCGTCTTACAGATTAGCATGGTAGATGACAAGCTGATGATGGAGACAAGGATAAGGGGATAAAGACCAACATGACATATTGTTTTCTGGCTATACACAATGGAAGATATTTGACAATTGTAATGTACAATTAATTATATAGCATATAATTAATCCCTTCAAAGCAGATATATGATGATGGTGCACAACTCCATATTCCTTTTGAAGAAAATAAGAGGCACATACATGAACTGTCAAGAAGACAGAAAGGGTCTATACTAACCTCTGGATCTTACAGATGGACTTTCCTACAGTGACCTCTTGTTTGTTTCCGGTATCTAGGAAGGATCCTCGAATGGTCAACATGGTATTTCCAGATTTTGGCCCAAAAGTTGGAAAGATTTCTTTTATTTTCGGTTCCTTTTTGGAGATACAAAAAGGTAATTTCATAAACATTATGTTTATAAAAGTAAAACTTTTCCATGTTGAAACTGGCAAAAAAAAGAAAAGAAAAATCACAAATCATTCTTATTTACAGCAGTGCACTAACATTGGAAACGTTTTTCTTGGAAGTTTTTCACAATCTTTTTTATTAAGAGTTATCCAAAACCAGGTGATTCAACACTCCTACCAATTCACTCAAAGACTTTTCTGAACTCACTCTCACATTTTTTGGGACTATGTTTATGGTTGTTTGTTTGTTAAAATGAAAACCTTCATTACATGCTAGCTTAAAAAACCTGAGAGGATTTCATCAGTCCTATATATATATTTTCTTTATTCAGCCTCTTTCCTAACCAGACTATTTTCCCAAACCTTGTTGTAGAACATTCTCATGGTATGATGTTGCAATTTTCACGTTGGACTTTAGAGATAGATTAGTGATTCTCTGTAGCTTGTTTCAAATTTCACAATCATTGTTTCCATTAAATGCATGGCATTTCTTCTAATAGTCTGATTCCAAATTTTCAGCTGGATGCAGTTTCAAGTCTAAAATTTGAAAGAGCTTTTCCTGAGAAACAGCTGTGAAAATGACCACTGACACTGAATGAACATACTATAAGATGCCCGAGAAACTTAAAAATCACTATGAAATATGAGAGTTGAAGAGCTACAGTTAAATAATATGAAGCTTTTGAAACTAAGCTGAGAATCACAAAAGAATTAGCTCAGATTACAAACAGGAGCAAGCAGCCTCTCCCTTCTATTCTCAGCAGCCTCAGGTGCTTTACTTTCTGAGTCATAGACGGATCAATGTCAGTTTTCATGGAAAGTGCAAGCCAAACTAATGGTCGCTATTCAAAAACTATGAGTCAAATCTGAAAAAAATAAACCCCTCTAAACCCTCAGCACCAGGAGGAATTCAGGAACTTGATAATGGCTTTAATTTGCAAATGGGCGAAGTGATCTTGAAACATGCCACTTTTACGTCCTCTTCCACTGTTTGCCGCTTTGATAGTTACATTTATTAAAAGAGGCCAAGGTTACCTACATTTTAAAGTATAATTTCTATATGTAAGCTGAAGGATGTAGAAGTAAACTGAAGGAGTTTGAAGATTTGTTTGACTTGTGAAATGTGCAGCAGGAGCAAGGGTGTGTCACATGACTCCTTTCATTAGTGCACTCCAAATTATTCCCATATATATGCATTGTAAAATGTGAAATGAGCAACAATTGAAATTGTCATGTCCATGTTCTAAAAATTGGTATGTGCTCTCCTATCATTGGGGATCATGTTGCTGATCGGTGGCAGGGCCCTGGGGGTAGACAAGTTCCGCCCAGAATTCCTTAAGGCCCTGATTGCTGTAGGGCTGTCTTAGTTGGTGGTCTGTGGAGGTTCCCCTTTTTAAGAAGAGGGCTGCCACCAAGGCTGTCCTTTTTCACTGATTCTGTTTATAACTTTTATGGAAGAGGCGCTGAAGGAATCCAGTTTGGTGGCCTCAGGATGTAGTTCTGTTGGCTTCATCGGGCCAAGATCTCCAGCTCTTCCTGGAGAGATTTGCAGCTGAATGTGAAGCGGTTTGAATGAGAATCAGCACCTCCCAATCTGAGACCATGGTTCTTAGCCTGAAAAGGGTGGAGTGTCCTCTTTGGGTTGGGAATAAGGTCCTGCCCCGGGTGGAGGAGTTCCAGAATCAGGGTCTTGTGACGAGTGTGGGACGGATGGAGCGAGAAATTGACAGGTGGATCGGTGCCATATCTGCACTGTTGCACACTCTACATCGGTCTGTTGTGGTAAAAAAGGAGCTGAGCCAAAAGGCAAAAGCTCTTGATTTACAGGTCACTCTACATTCCTTCCCTCACCTCATGGTCAAGAGTTCTGAGCAGTCACTAAAAGAATGACATTGCGGATACAAGCGTCGAAATTCCACTGTGAGATAGGGTGAGACTAAGTCATTTGAGAGGGACTTAAAGTAGAGTAGCTGCTCATCCCCAACAAGAGTGCCTCCTACACGCCTCCCTGGTGAAATGTTCAAAGAATGTTCTATCAGGAGGAGACCCTACGGAAGAACCAGGGCATGCTGGAGGGACTATGTCTCTCGACTGTCCCCGGATCCCAAGTCTGGGCTTCCCTACTTCGCCTGCTGCACCCGTGAAATAGGCGGAAGAAGATGGATGGATGGATATTTTTATCAACGAATGAATAGAATTTGGTGATTGCTGGATGCCTTGAGACCCATTTAAAAGTTGTATGGAGTTTCTAACTAAAAGTATGCTGAAGTAGTTAGAGGTGAAAGAGGTCATACATTTAGAAGGATTCTCCATTAATTTCAATGAGTGTAAAAAAATCATAAAAAAGTTGAATGATTTTAAAAGTTGAAAAGATATCCATACCAAAAGACAAAGCAGCTATGTGCTGAAACAAAGCTGAACAATTGGATGCCTTACTTGTTGAAACAGCCTTAAGGCATTCTCACAATTAGAAAATAACTCTCCTGACCATTATATTATAAATAACTTGATAGATGATGGGTATAATCTATTGTCACCATCAGTTTAGCTGGTTAACTATCAGGCTTAAGTAATTTGTTTCCAGATCACCTAGTCTTATAGTATCTGACTTAGCAGTCAGAAACAAAAAGTCTGGTGTTTCCAAACTTCCTCCATTTAAGAATCACAAATGCCACAATTTTCAGTCTTGAAAAAGGTAATATGTGTTTTTCCAAGAGGCTTCAATGCAGTCCCGTCTTATAAAGCTTTCTCGGTGCCTTGGTTAGGGTTTACAGTCTGACCATCAAATATGAATAGTTATATAGTCAGGCGTTTGCCAGTTATGCCCAGTAACTCAAAACTCATTAGAATAATTTTCACGGTTAATCTCAATTTCCAGTGTAAAACAGATTTCAGACGAGGAATGACATTTTCAATACTGTGGAAAATCTATTCTGTGAATTAGAGTATTTCAGTAAGCAGGTTCAATTGATCTTTTTATTTTTACAGAAAAGAAGCATAAAATTGTAAAAACTATTATGAAAAAACACTTCACTTCTTACCACAAATGTGAAACCTTCGATCTCTCCTTCTTTGTGACCACTGGTGACCTTCACTGTATGTCCGGATAGGGTGAAGTTCCCACTGAAGACCGGGGAACACTGGATCTCAGTCCATCTACAACGACCCCCCAAACAATACACAAACCAGGCATTATACCCTCTCACAGCTCCCAGCATTTACGCTAATTTAATGATTATCCACTACCCTGCAGGAATGCACAGAAGACAACATCTTCTTCTGGGACTTTGTGGGCAATGCTTTTAATTTTGTTCCATCAGTTTGTAATGAGGTTGTTTGCGGCAAAAAAACAGATTTTGAATTAAGCATGGCCATAGTGGAATGGAAAGTTTGAATTCAGCCATTTTTTCCAGCAATTTATCAGTTAAAATAGTCATGTGTTAAAATTGGCAGGCTGTAGCAAAAAGAGAGAAGGAGGGGTGCTATTTAACAACCTCCCTGTAGCACAATAACTCCTATTAAACCTGTTTTCTCTATAGGATTCCAGTGTACAGATCTTCTCAAGATCCTCGTCCCTACAAAAACTGTGTCCCTCACTGCCTCAAAATAGTATTTGGTCACACACACCAGGATACCAACAAATGTACACATGCAAAAAGCATACACATGCATAACTCAATGGTTTTCTGCTGTCAGAGGCAAAGACATGCACACTCACAGGAAGATACAAACACACATACCTGTTGATATTATCTTTTTGCAATTTGCAAGGGGCTCCTGCCACTTCTACTGAGACGAGTGAGGCCTTGAAGTCCTCTGTCTTGTCGAAGCCAAAGTTGCGTCCACAAATCATTAACACTGTAGACCCTCTGACTGGTCCAGAGGTCGGAAACACCTAATTTGTGCACAAAACAGGCATTTTAAATGATCAGCTGCTTTCTAGATGCAAAAAGAAGTAATGGCAAAATGCTATGACTTCTAAGAATTTTCAATTTCCAATGTCTCTGGTCACAAAAAACATTTACCGGTAAACTTTTCCAGGTCTTTTATTACCACCACCCAAGTTCTTTGAAACGTATAGTTTCAATCAAATTCAAGATGAGCAAAAAAAGGCCTATTCATACCAAAAAGGTCACACATTTTGTTGGAGCATTTTTAGCTTTGAATAAGGCATGCATTCGCTGCACCATTGTTTGGAAAAGGTTCTGCTATGTCACAAGATTTATTTCCATTCAGTGTTGCATTAATTCAATTCAAGGTCTTGAATTGACAATGGGAGGATCCAACCACTGTCCAAATCTCTCTCCTGCACATCCAAAAGATTCTTCATGGGGTGAAGAACGGGACTTGGTGGCCAATCCGTGTGCAAAAATGATCTCTCACAATTTGAGCCTGATAAAGGCATTGCAGTTTTTGAATATCTTATTCATTCAGTATATTCAGGTAATCAGCTGACCTCATTTTTGGGGCCAAAAATGTTGCTGACGCTAGACCAGACCAACTGCAGCAACCCATTACGCATCACTTCACCTGCCTCTCTTCTTACCCTGATGTTCCCATCACTCTGGAACAGGATAGGTCTGGACTCATTAAACTACAGAGTCCTTTACGTTCCTTTGTGAATGAAGCAATACAATACAATTTTAATTGTTTCTGCAATCTCTTTAGATGTTTCCTCTGCTTGATGCACATCACTCCCAAACAGACAAACACATTCTCCATTGACCATTAGATGTGTCTTTTGAAATGGTTGTTTAAGAAATGAGAGGCTTATAATTGCAGCAGTCGGTATTAAATAACTTCTTGCTAATTGAAATATAATTCCCCATGCAGTAATCATCCAATATGGTGGTTATACTAATTTGCTTAGTTAAATCAAATGGGAAAATAGTAAAAATAGTAAGTCTAATTTTTAACATTTGCTATGTTTTTTTCTGTGTTTTGAGAGATCATAGCATATTTCAACATTTCTAATGGCTATTTACTTTAAGAATATGTTCAAATACCTATTTATGAGCTTTTTACCAAGTTATCCATTAAAAAATGTTTGAATGTGATGAAAAGAATAAATCACAAGATTGGGAAGAGAACATCAACATAGTACTGAAGTTTGAAAAGGAACGTCTATCCAATGTTGATTCTAAAACAGTAAGAGGAAGAACTAGATTTACAAGTTCTGTCCCGCTAACCCTTTCTTAACATTTGCTGTGTGTTTGTTTTGTTATAAGGAGACAGTCAAGCAGCATGGGGTGGAACAATAAATTTATACGGAATAAAAAGCAGCCACAGCATTAAGTAGACAGCACAGCTGTAAAAAGTCTGCCTTTCAGGCTATAACCATAGCCCTAACCAGCTGCACAAATACAGTGCAAAACTATGAATATCACATATTTTATAGACAAGTTATGGAAAGTGTTGGCAGGAAGGAGGAATGAGACACTGTTAGAGTAATGTCAGAACTCAGCATGATGGTGTCTCAGTAGATTCAATCAGTAGGAAGCTGCCAAGCAAAGTTACGTCGCTTTTAGGTTTTCAGGTTATTTGTCGTGTAGAAAGACCACATATAGACGTTAAAAAAAAGAAAAAATTATTTGTTTTAATAATGAATAATCTGACTGTCCAAATCATGACAGTGGATGAAGAGGAAAAAATGACAACATTATGATGTTTTTCTGGTAATTTTCATTGAGAAAGGTAATTGTGTTTACTGTTGTGATGACGGGTGTGCAGTAGTCTTGAGTCCACTCAGAGGAGGAGGGACACTGATGCTTTCTGGTGCATCGTCCATCACACCAACCACACCCTGTCACCCTTGATGACAGCAAACATGATGGACAGCTGGTCAGCTGATCACAGCCAGGGCCAATGAGAGGTATTTTACTGATCTAGAAAGTGAACAGAATTAAGTATTAAAACCCCAACAGGCAAACAAACACACAAGCGAGGCACTATTCTGCCTGACAAAGAAATTGTTTACTTTTAGGCATCAATGGAAGACAAGTAGAAACCAAAAAATATTTGGATTAAAAATTAGCAGAATCTAAGGACAAAAATATCTTATGACTCAACTCCATTGCTAATTGAGATAAGTTTTAGTCATCTTCTTTTAAAGAATATACAAAGATAAAATCCAAGGGGAGTGAATATGCAGAACTTGCATCCCACCTTGTTTCCTGTGGCCACTAGCAGGGCTCCATCCCCTTGTGTAGAATCAAGTAACACCACACTGGCAGACACAGGTCTTTGGTCCAGTTTGATATTAACATGAGGAGAAGTAAATCGGGAGAACTGCACCTTGAAGACGAAGAGGATATGATGAAAAAACCTTTAAAATGTGTTTATTATAACTGAAAATTAATTATAATAAAAAAGATTAATCCACTGATGAAAGCCAAGCAAGAAACCCATAATAGATGGATGCAATTCAAATTATTCTAGTGCAGTAGTAAGTATAAAACTCAGAAGTCTTATTTAACTTCACTCAAAATATTCAGAGTCAAAACGTATCTCAGCATATCAGCACATGTGACTTTATGACCATAGGGTCACAAGATACCTGGTAAAGACATTTAGTGTTTTCCCATCCCTCCTTTTTTGTCAACTGAAAAGAAAGGTTAAAAAAGCTGATAAGAGCCAATAACTGAAAAGACTTTATATGCAGACTAGAATTTTTGACAATAGAAAAACTGGAAGATATCAAAAAGTTTGCCAGCTCACCTTGGCTGGGACTTTCTGCACAAAAATGATTGGGAATGTCTTTTCTCTCTGTAGAGATATCTTCAGTCTGGCTCATTTTAAACTATTTGAAGAAAACTGGCCCATGTACTTAAGCTCATTAAGTCTTAAGAGCAGAAAAGAGGTAATGGACGCCAGTAGCAGTCCAAAATGCTGCATTGAGTCCTAACACTCTCAAATGAGAGGAAGCCAAGAGACATCAAAGAGAAACATGGTCAGCTTGAAAATAGGCAGACTATAATGTGATGCTAACAGTGATGCAGGTTTCAATGAGCAACAAATCGGACACCTTCAAGTTACAGCGGATATATCTTGTGGAGAAACAGTTTCATGTCTGTTTTGCTTATGCTAATAAATAATCGAATCAGACATTTGCTAGACATTTGAAATATCTTTGGTATCTTTTGATACATCTCTCTTACGTTTTAAACAACGCCATCCCTACTTGGAAGTGCCCTAAAACAATTCCTAGTGGCCGTTTGTTGTTTTTTCTAGAGCCTCATTTATGAGAGCAATATATCCCTGTCTGAAGTTCTGCTTCTTGTGCTGCCACTTGCTATGACTCGGCAGGATGCTCAGGTATTCCCTGCACCAACAAATCCAAAAGGTGTCTGCCATAACTTAAGCCATTTCCCACTGATTTGTGATGAGATCTGTTTGTAAGAACTCCCTAGGTGGAGGCAAAATAGCACCAATCTTCTGAGAGAGTAGAGGCGGGTGTCAGATGATTGGCATATTTTCATTGAGTGGACTGTATAATTATCTGAAAATGATTGTTTCAAATACACATAACATCTTGGACTCTGACCCCAGATGTATCCCAGCACGACTCTGCGGAAGGTATAGAATGTGACACAATTAAACCTCTAAACAAACTCTTCTCCTACACTGTCTAACAGCCCCACAGCTAGGAGAGTAGCACAGATCTCAAGCCTTGGCACTGTGAGCTCTGGCACAGAAGCCAACCTGGCTTTCCATGAAAAAAGCCTACTGCCACATAGTCATCTTTAGCTGTGAATTTCAGATAAGCCACTGCGGCTATTGCTTTTACTGAGGCATCTGAAAAGATGCAGAGCTCAATGGTCTTTCTTTGTGAAACAAAGGACCCATAAGTCCAAAGAATGTGTAGAGGAAGGAGCAGCTGCAGTAATTCTTCCCATTTTCTCAATTCTTCATACATGTCTTGGCAAAGAAGAAGATCTAATTCTGGGTCTTGTATAGAGAGTTCCCTAAGAAGTAACTTTCCCTGAATGATAACTGGAGCAATAAAGCCCAAAGGATCAAACACATTTTTAAGTGTTGACTACACACCCCGGCATGTGAAAGGTCTTATCTATTCTGAAATATAAAAGCAGAATGTATCCGACATGAGGTTCCAAGGCTACGAAGAGCCACATTGAACTTGTTCCAACACAGTAGTTTTAAAAGGAAGAATAGATAAGGAAGCTAGGTTGCACATATATCAAGAAAATACAGTAATCTCTGTAGCTGCACATAGCCTATGTGAGCAAAATGGTATTATCTGGAAAAATTGTTCACATATTATGTGATTCTGTTAATGACAACAGATACAGATTAATTGAACCATCGGCCCACAGGCTGAACCACCGGGTGAACTGGTTGGCGTGATGGCAAGTATGCAAGAAGCTGCTGCACATGTTCTGCAAAGCCGATCTGTAACACATGAACAAGCGCCTCAGGGCCGGCCAGCTGAGCTGACAATAAAGAGCAGAGATCAGAAAATAAATAAACAGGCGCAAAATAAGAAATGCCTTAGTTGTGCTTATTAGTGTCACATTCCTTAAAGTAGTCTCTGGCATCCAGCAGAGATAAGACAAATCATCAAATTGCTAATCAAATTAATTAAAAACAGGCTTAGGGCATCCCTTTCACAACAGCACCTTGAGGTTCATCTTTTTTCTCAGGTTCACATTTTTTAGTTTAAAGGTTACTTTGTTAATGGCAAAAAATATGTGGCTTAAATATAGTTCACCATTTGGCTATACATAAATGTATGTTGTCACATCAATTTACATAGGTCATGAGTCAGAATTCATTCTTTTCTCTATCAATCTCTATGATCCCACTGGAAAAAAGAAAAACTGAGAGCTAATGATTACTCTGGAGGGCTTTCATTTGTTCAAAATCAGAGAAATGTCAGTTATAGATCTTTAAAAGAAATGCTGAAACTGTCCCATGTATCCATGCATGCTTGACACTTGTTTAATGCTTAATGTGTTGACTGTTTAGGGTTTAGTTCATGTCACAAAAAGAAGTGTCGGGGACAATGGCACAATATATGAATGCATGGACCATGTATCCATCTGCATTACTTGTTATATTCTATTAAATATTCTACAAGCAAACTGACATATGCTTGTCAGGCCTAAACACAATTGTTCACTTAATAATTCATATAAAATTTCATGCATATGCCAGTTTTAGCTTTGACTGTCAAGTTTGCTATTTGCAAACACCAGTTACCTCTATTTCATCTTTCTTTATCGTGTAAATACACACACACACTATCTGGCTGTTTCTGCTGTTTATAAACAAATGTCATATACATATGAGCTCTTCCACCCATACAAACGCAATAGCACAGAATTATTCAATGCCCACACATATGCATTCATCATATCTGAAAAAGTATTTATCAGCTGCTGCATTTAAAGGGTTTAGAGGTAGATGAACAAAATACCGTCTCTGATGGGGTGTGTGGTTACTCCAGTTAAATTAGATCTTTTAAATTACACACTTTCACATGCATTTACACACACACATTTTTGCATATGCTAATGTGGTTTTGTGTGTGTGATTTATTGTGCTTTATTAGCACTAAGCTGTCATTTAAAACTGCTGACTGCTTTTGAGTTCTTATTGTAAATAACCATACATTTGGGCCTCCAGAAAAATATCTTAAACAGCATTGTTTAAATTCAACAAATACAAATACTTTTGTCATTTGGTTGATACACTGCTCAGACTCAGCCTCAACCTTAAGAAATGACTTGTTTTTCAGCATCATTCCTCCTACTGATTGAGCCTCATGATCAACGTTAGCTTTGTAACAGTGGGCATAATAGATGACTTTCTGCTAGGGACAGAGCAACACAACAGCAGTCTCTCTGGAGGTAATACCAGTGTAAATTAAAGCTTATTGTGTTATTCAGACTTCGGGGATGTTTGGCCGAAAAACACACACTCTGTGTTTTTCCAACTGTGGCCTAACTGAAGTAGAAGGAAGCACTTCCTGAGCCAATCCACGGAGGGGGTAAACAACTAACTTTTTCTTTCCCTCCTTTTATTTAATTTTCCTTCCTGCCAACCAGAAAACTTTAATTCATGACAACTTTCTGTTTTTTTATGCTACAAACATTTTAATGAGTTGCAGTGATTTTGATGACCAGACCTTACATATTGTTGTTGCTCCTTCACATTTCGATTGATGCAACAGTTGGCGTGAGGGTCACCAGTTCAAATAAATGCCTGTCCAAATCAGGGCTGTAAGAGTGAACAGAATGTGGTACACTTGGTTGCACTTGTGAATCATGTGGGAGCAAGGCAATGTCTGAAAGATGTAAATAGCATAAACACAAGTACTAGCACGTACTGGTAGTGAATAATTGTAATCTCATTTGCACTATTCATGTACGATAATGCATCCTATTCAGGATCATAGAAGAGCTAACTAGCTGTAATCAGTGTGAGGCATGATACACTCTGGGCAGATCTCGAGCCAATCAGACTGACTACACAGAAACCACTTTCACTAACTCAAAGTGTCAGTTTCCAGTTAACCTCATATGACTTTTCAACTATGGGAGGAATCAAGAACCCACTGACATCACAAAACTAATTTACTTTATTTGGAAAAATCATAAAAATGAGCCAACACAAAATATAAAAGAATGTTGTAATGCGCCACCACAAAATCTTGCCTAAAAGAGCTCCATTTTACATTGGCATTCAATTCATTTTGTTTTATTCAGTAGATTGTAGATAACCAATTCAACCATAATAAGTAAATAATAAGTTATACCTGGTTGTAAGAGCAGAATATGCGCAAGGTAATTATACCACAATTAGGCTGAAGTAAAAAATGTCAACATTTATACACCAATCCTGCTTCAAAATGTAAGAGGGCCCTTTCATATCACAATAATAGATTAAATGCTGTAAGACTTGTCTTGTCTGTTCAATTGGCAATATCAAACATCTAATCTTGTTCAATGTTTTAAAGTAAGAATAAATAAAAAAAATAAATTGAAAATGCTTTACTTTCATAGATTTTGTTTGAACTAAGTTTAAAGTTAGTATATATAAAAAAAATCAGATTAGTGAGTTTCGCAGCCCTGAGCAACTAGACTCCTCATAAAACTTTGAGCTGAAACCATGAACCGTTTCAGTCTCTCTCAAAAAATGCTGCAAGATGGTCCGGGATTGGAATTGGATGGTGGTTGATGTTAGAGAAACACGCTGCAACAGCTGCATGGGATCCTCAGTAAGTAAAAATGCCGTGTGAAGGAACATGTCAGTGAAGTTCACCATTAACGTGCCGTTCAGCTTGTAAGCCCCCTCGCACCCCACTACCACTGTCTCTACCCTCCCTGCCCTTCCGTGCAGCTGTCAGTCTTTTTTTCCAAGTCTCCCTTGCTGCTTTTTACCAGGCATGTCTTTTCTTTCTTGTGTTTCAAAAACACGTGAGGTAATTCAGTTTTGCTTCATGTGTTGTATTCACAGCCATAGTTTCTTACTGATGCACCAGTGCATCATTACTTGCTGCAAGTCACCCTGCAGTTGCAACCTTTACATGTTTAGTATTTATTTCTTATAGTGGATGGGTGAAATATCTGAAACCCCACATAAACCACAGACAATACAATGACTCATTGTCTAACATGCAGATATGCTCTATTGTCACACTGTAATATTTATACTGATTGGCAAACTGCAATTATTATCCTTGATGATCAACATAAACAAAATAAGCTAACACCTGCAAGGTAAAATCTGCACTGATGGTACACTGACTCTAAAATCAACATATATGATGAGCTAGTCATTAAAAATACAAACTGCCTATTCATAAGATTCCCATTTATATCTGTATTGCAAATTCATTTAACTTTGTATGTATATATATCAGGCCTTAAAATCAAATTAGATTGATCAAAAAATATTTTTCTTCAATGCCACAAACCCGTTTACATATTACATGTATTAGAGTGTCTATGTCATATAGGCATTTATTGAAAAAGATTCTCTGCTGTCAAAAATATTAAATGTGTCTCTCAAGCATGAATACACGCTGAGGACGTTGCCCCACTTAATTCAAGTAAATACCTTTTGTCAATCTACTTATACTAGAGAAAGATTATTGATGTGTTTTGTAACAGATGCTGAAAGCTGCTAATAGGAATAGGAAAGTGGGATTCATCAGTGCCATATACATTTATGGGCTAAAAGGCACTCTATTTGCTGACATTGAAGGCTGGAACATGGTCGTTTAAAAGAGTAACTGATCATAGTACAACAAACACTGCAAATACATTCTGCCTTTCAGTCATTAATTCCCCAAATCCACTGACTCTGTTATATCCTCTACATGTCTCATACACGATATGCAAGAGTCTCTATGTATGCCAAAGCACTTTCCATTTACAGGTAACTTTAATCCATACCTGTATGTGACGTCCGTCTGCTGTTCCTAGGTATGCTACGGTGCGGCCACGGACTGGAACCACGGTGATTGAGGTAACCAACATGTTTGCCAAGTCTTTGTGGAAGAACTCCAACCTCTGGAAAAATTGAGTCACCTGCAGACGATACATGCCCTCTTTTCCCTCATGGATTCCTTCATGGGGGTCACAGTCATCTGAAGAACTCTGCAGGGAAATCACAAGTATCAGTGAAAGTGTGCTTTCTGTTTTGGTTGCAGCATGATAGTGATATGGCATAGGATGTTGCTAAGAAATGTCAGAAAAGTCTGTGTGCTCAGGTTCAGGAGTAAGAAAACATCCTCTTTGCAAAAGTAGACCATCAAAAGATGTGTTTTGAGTTAAACCTCCCTCGGAAAAGCACATTTGTTAGGCATAACTGGTAGTGTGAGAACCAGTCTTGCTCCATACTTTTTCTGCTGGTATTTTTGTTGCTTTTTTGTTTTTCTGTTAATTTTTAACCATTCTGCTCGCCATGATGTTGGATATAACAAAAGAAAAAAAAGAGACGAAAACATCTTATCTTATGTAAGAGAAAAATCTGAGGTGGCGAAAAACTAATGCTGATTACCAGAAAAATTACAGCACTGCAAAGAGGGTGAGATTGAGATTGGAGTACTAAATTGAGCCTGCTAAAACCAAGTAATTTGGTAATATCATGCGGAACTATCTTCTTTCATATCCAACCCAATGGGGGAGTGTTATGAGCCAAACTTTATAAGCCCCTCTTAGCTACTCTTTCATCAGACTATTGTAATGGTGGTCTCTAAGGCCTTTCGTTCTTTATCAATACCCTCCCCCTTCTCGACATTACCCATTTCCTTACTGCCCTGTCCTGTTCTCATTGTTCTTTTTATGTTTAGTCATGGCCTCCTGTTGCAGCCTCGGGTTTCATTAATTATTAATGACCAAGAGGGGTGGGAGGCCTCCTGTTGCTTTTAAAGTCCTTGACCTGACCGCTTGACCAGGCGTCAGCTTCGGTTGTTTTCTCTGCTTCAGTGGATGACGACCTCTTCACTGGAGTCACGAGTCAGGGAAGAGTGAGCATACGCAGAGTTATCATTATGATCATTATCAGCCTTAATTCTCTCAATTTTTTTTTACCACTAGCAAGAGACTCATGGGCTCACAAGGCCATAATTTGTTGTTTGTGTGACCCTCAATGTGTCATTTCTTTAGGCAAGCTTTGAGGACGACAAGAACAATGGTGGTATTTTTTTTTTCCTGCTTCTTGGTGATTGAGCTGTAACAGCAAAAAAGCCCATGAAGGGGAAAGGTGAAAAAGGGAGAGAAACCTGACTAACTTGCAAACTCATAAAAAAAACCTTGGATAAAATTAAATATCCTCAAGGCTAAAAGCTGCAGTTTCAAAGACAATGTAATGACAATTTGAAATCTGGCAAAAAAACTGGCTGGTTTTAAGAAAGGAAGAGTAGATCAAATGGGATGAGAAATGCCTAATGAGTTTATGAGTTGAGTCTAATAAAGAGTTGGATGATAATACAGACATGCAAGAAAAGTAGAAATAATAACAAAGAAATAGAAAAAATATGTCTTCTTTGAACACAATGGCAGGATACAAGCTTTGTGTCAGTAAGAGCGCCCTAAAATGCCAAACTTTCCCAGGAAATGCAGTCTAAAATATGATACGTTTTTAGACTGAATACACCTGTTTGCACTTTTCAAATATAGCAGACAGCACTGAGCACTGGGCTGTGAGAAACATAAGAATCTGCCAAAACTCCTGCGACTTCTCAAAAACTCAAATCAGAGAGAAACTCAAATAGTCCACAGAGATGCTATTACTGCAAAGATCATGCCATGCTGATAAAAAAAACAGGCTCAAGGCTTATTATTTTCAGAGCAAACAAGAAGGACTTCAGGGTGTTTGTTGAAGCGCAGAAGTATGTTGGGATGAAGGACTGAAACGGTCTCACAGGCATTCCTCTGCCTCAGCTAAGATATTTTTGAAGATCAAGGCAATGAAATTAGTCAGTGGAAAGGGTGTTTTGACAAGTATTTTTCAAGCTCTGCTGCTTGGATGTTTCATGACATGAAGACAGAATTAACTCTAACCCTTACCCAAATGTTATTATTATCATTATTATTTTACATAAGCCACTGAATCTAAAAAATACTGAAAAAAATTCTACGGTAAGCTACCAAAAACTACTAGAATAAATCCGTACAAGACAATAATAATGACAAGAAAGCAGTAGCTGGCAACAGTTGGCCATGTGCATGTGCAATTTCTCCAGTTAGAGCTCCAAGAGTTTAGGGTAGGCATAAATATTGTTTAAATATCTTTTATATATTCTTCATTGCAAAAGGAGGAAAACTTGTTTTATTCTAAATCTTTTAGCAAATACAACATATTTTGAAACTTACTATATGAATCAAAACTGCATAACCTTGCCCACTGACAAATTATCTTACATTTTTCATAAGTAAAAAGAGAATGTTTTTAGAGTATACAATTACCAAACTAGCATTGATTATACCCCCAGTTGGAAGTTCAATTTTCACTTTCCTTTGGTTTTATCTTAAGGAAGATTTACCGATAAAGCATCGCTTCTGGTATTGTACAACTTCAGACCATTTTGTAAATATGTCATTCAACTAAGGAACAAGCACCATGGGGCAAATGTGGAAGATACTGTACACCCCATTTGCCCCATACCTAACCACAAGTCATTGTTCCCAGAACAACAGGACCGTGGTAGGATTTCTGTATTGTGAAGCAGTCAAAGCCTGCAGCACTGCTTGGGACATTCAAAATGGAAGGGAAAGGTGATCCTTGTAGATTCATGTCATGAAGCTGCAAGGATCACCTGTGGCCCCTCGGTCCTGTGTGAATAAACAAACTTATACCTGAATTATAAATCACAGATGGGCTATTTGAAAAAGCAGCTCTGAATAAAAATGCTGTATCTGCAATCCAAAAAATAGAGTCTGCGCTGATTTTTCGGTTGTGTGGAAGCTTTAGCACATGCACAAATCTAGTTTGCCTCGTTACAGACCTAAGAGCTGAGGGGCTCACTGGAATAACATACCCTTGACCTATGGACTGTTTGTGCAATGGTGCAGTTCAGAGAGGTTTGGTTGTCGTTGGGATAAGTTTAAATACATTTCAATAGAATGTGAAATACAAAAGAATTTGAAATGCACATGTCCTTTAGTGTGAGTGTTTGGGGGGGGGTTGCAGCCGTATTGTTGGAACGTGCATTACTGCACCCCACCTGGGCTCAGTAGCACATTACTCTGCAACCTGACCCTGTAGCTGTAATGCTATGATAGTGTTTATGTGGGTGTCGCACAAATGGAAACAAGTGTATGTTGTCACATGTTAATGTATGTTGGATTGTATATACGTTGTGGAGGAGAATAATCAGTAAAGTGAGAAAGAAAGCAATGAAGCGAGGGGCAAACTCTGGCACCCATGGTGAATTTAACCTCGCCCTCGTATGGTACTAATGATGCCAGGAAAGACAATAGGAACCATAGCCATGGGCAAAAAATTGCTTCACAGATTAATGAGATCCAACAGACAACAGGGTGTAAAGTAACAGTATAACATAAACATAAAGTAGAACCTCTTTATTTCTTTTTAAAGAAAGATGGATTAGTTTTATAGCCCAGTTTTGATGGTTTAGTTCTAGTTAGTGCTACGGGTGCAGCGCTACGGATGCACAGCTTTCATGTACAATGTTTATTTTGAAATATAAAGTTATAGATGAACCATTGCAACCCCATTGCAATACAAATAGAAGAAGACTTTATTGATCTCAACAATGGAGAAATTCAGTACAGCCGTACTAAGATAAAACAAACAAAAACACATAGACACACCAGTTCGGGAAGACCGTAGGGCAGCCACATAGAAGGGCGCTCCGTTTTTCTTCAGAACAGACTATGCTCGGATAAATGTTTTCAGGAAGAGGGAAAAAAAGAAGGACCAGTGCCACACCCCCTACAGGGGATGTAACCATGGTTGTAAAAAACAACTCAGTACACTAAAGCACAGATCCAGTCAAATCACAACATCAAATATGCATAAATAACTAAACTAAAATTACAATTGTGCTTCTTTTTTAGATTGACAGTTCAAGATGTTTTTTAAAAAAAGGTATCCATGGGGCCAGCAGCACAAATCATTTACACTCCGCCTCTATTCAATGATATACCATTTAGTTTAAATATTTCCTCAGGTAGACACGCTTCTCACCCTCACTGTGGAAGTCCCAGTACAGAGCAAAGAAAATCCTTCTTGTATATTTCAACCAATTAATTTTAACCATTGTGGCAAAGAGTAGCAACAACTGTGAAATATTTACTCTGTCGAAAGTATGAGACATGTATAGTGAATGAACAGAACAAATGTAGCATCAGTAAGTATACCAAATTTAAGGGATAAATGCAGCATATAACTTACTTTCCTCTAGCCCACAGAAATGTAATTGTATAAAACCCAAGCCCCTAAATTTGGAAAAAACATTTCCAATAGAAATTGGGTAACAGGGATGAGTGCTTGAAATTTTCACTGAAAAACCTGGATCTTGACTCAGTTTTTACAATGCCACACTTCAAACCTGAGAGAATGGGAAACTTGGGAGAAACCGTTACACAGCTATCTTAAACAGTAAATATTTTTTTATTGCTGTGCTGTGGTATAAAACATTATATATTTAGCCTTTAAATGAACAGTAAAGGAGCATTTGCCCAGTTTAATAATAACATTACACTTAATGTCACAACTCCACTCAACAAAAGCAATGACACATTAAAAAGAATTGTGCATGTAAATTGAAAAGTAAGACATCCAAAAGGAGAAAAACAACATATTTTTTGTTACTGATTGCTTCGTCCAGCTGTAGCGCCAAAAGAAAACAGTCTCCAACCATTTTTAACTTCTTTTCATCTGATTTCTGTATCATCTTTGTCCCCAAAATTAAAAAGTGGTATGCTTGTTCATACCTGTCTGATTTCTTTAAACCTTGTAATCCATCTCATGCTCCCTGTTTTAAGGATAAAAGGTCCGGCCTGTTCTCAGAGTTAAACTAAATCAGCAGACTGTTCTTTGCTGGAGTATTCCTTTAATGTAAGACTTTGAAACTGAACGGCTAACTGGCTATTCAAGAAAGACACCCACCACAGTGTTTGGATTTAATGTTTTATCCTACATTTGAAAGAAGATACAGTTTTAACTTCTATTATTCATACTCCCGAAAAAGAATTTGCCTTTGAGATCTTAACCTCATTTTTCAAAGTTGTTCAAGTTTGTGATTGAAGTTATTTTTCACGTGAAAAACTGTTAAAAATGGCGTGATTATCTTCCTAAATAACACTTGACCAAACCAAAATTTAGGACAAACCACCTGTAGAAGGATTGTCATGCCTGCACTTCCTCAACTTACATGTTCAACATCGCCAGCCTACTGATCACTGGTTTTGACACGAGAATTCCCAGGAGTCCTCTGTTCATGTCGTACTTGTCTGCACCTCTGTCCTCAATTACCCTTATGTGTTGCATCTGTAATCCTTCTATTTAGACAAAATGTCATCCAGCTTCCTTGTGTAGTCTTATGTTGTGTCGCAAAGTCTTTACCTTGAGCAATAAACCCTGTAAATAATACTTATGTTTGTTTCCATTAATTACTGTTTCTATTAACTATTCAGCACTAGGATGGAGACAACAGACATCCCTCTTCCGATTGAGGGTTCTCCTTCAGCCTCTGAGTAGCCCTCAGCCATTGCTCAGAGGCTGAAGCTTGTCGGCTTCATCTGCCCTTCCATCATGTTTCTATGGAAATGCTTTAAACGGCTACTCATGGGACACAAACTTAGCGGGAGATTCGTGACACATCTCATCTGCCTCATCAAGCTCATGATTTGGAACCATCATGAGCCCATCTTCCTATTTGTCCTTCCTCACTCTCGTCACCCCTGGCTCACTAAGAACATTCTCATCATCCACAGGAGTGAGAGAGATATGAAAATCCCTTACTACTACCCATTACCTACACTGTGGTTTAAACATGTACCTTCACATCCTTTAACCCCCCCACCCCGAACTTGCATCAAGTAGGCAAAGCACAAAGCCTACCGGATTGCTCACAGACACTGCTGTCATGCCTGCTCCTCTTCTACTTCAATGTTCAGCCTCACCACCGGTCCTGACACTACAATTTGCGATTTACTCGGTTCATATTGTGTTTGTCTGCAGCTAAGTCCTCATCATTACCCTTTTGTGTTGTTATCATGATCCCGCTACTTATACCCAGAGTTAGTCCAGCATCCTTGTTTATCTTATGTTATGTCACAGGTCTTTACCTTAAGAAATAAACTCTATGAAGAATTATCACATTTTTTTCCATTCATTTCTGTTTTTGTCTGACAAGGATACTTATCATTTCACAAAAATGTTAGGTCTTACAGTCCTTCCGTATTTCCTTTCATTCTACAGTTAGATCTGAGCTGTATTTTGTCCCTCATCCTATCTTATTCCTTCACAAACCACTATCTTTAATATTTGATTGGGATGTATGTGTCAGTGACATCTATAGGATTCTTTAACAAGGACCAATGTCCAGCTTCATAGCCTTACTTAAAGACCTTAATGATATGGAACCTGCAATTGTGTCTTCACCCCCGTCTTGTCCACCACCTCAAAAGCCTAAAATGTCATATTTGAAAACACAGTCAAGAAGGACTTTTTTCAGCTTCAAAGTTATTTCAGGTCCTGTGTGAATCAACCTATTTTTCTGTCCTTATATAGATAGTGGATTTATGCGATTCAAAACACAGCAAAGAATGATGGCCCACTGACTTTGTTGGAGTTGTATACAGTATAATAACTCTCAAAGAATCTCTTTTGTTTGAACTTTTTTAAAAGCAGCAACAGATTTTTCAGCTTTTGGTCTGCAGATCAAAAGGATACAGCTGGGTATATACATTTTTGCAAAAAAAGTACCTAGATAGAAAATGTTCATGTTTCCAAGTAACTGTAATTATCCAACAGACTAACCTCTGTGACATTTACACAAGATGATGAGCTTTTCTTACTGGTTTGATTAGGACAACATCCGTGAGGCTCTTATACTAAGTGTGAGCCTTGGGAAGTCCTGGAAGTGTACTTGTAAAATCATTTAACTTCTTTTGTTTTTTTTATCTTTACAACCACTGTGTTGCATTTTAGGCCCTTTAAAGGACTCTGTTTTTTAGGTTGTACTGTAACTCCACCTGACTATTTGTCTGCACCTTTGCTACTCAGTTGTCACTTAAGGTTAACAGAAAGGCATCAACCAACAAAGGAGAAAGGGGCTAATCTGATTTTTCAACAGATAAACTGATATTATCTAGCTCCTTGGGTAGGTCACTAATAAAGTGCCACTATCAGAAAAGCTTAAACTCTCTTCTTGCAACAGTGTGTTCTTCATGTTTCCAAATGTAGATGAAGGAATCATAGCATATGTAAATCACTCACACACAAAACAAATTGGAAAAATAATAAAATCTCAAAGAGAGTTGAAAAACCAAGGTGAATAAAATCAAAACTGCCATGTCTTCGAGTACATTCAAGCGCATTACAAATTAGGTCTGAAATCATCAGAAAGAGTTTACATTTTTCTTGGATAAATGTTCCAGACCTGCTTTTTTTTTTGTAGATAGTCCCCAAGAGTGTAAAATTCACAGATTACTTTACTCAGTGGCGGACCGTGACTTTCACACCTGGGCCTTCAGTAGTGCTCCGTCTGAATCAATTCACCCCTCAATAACTATTTTATGGTTATAGAAATCATGTTATTATGTAGAAATACAATAGGGATGTGCGGATCCAGCTTTTTTTTAATTAAAATTGAAAGTTATTTAGCTACTGCTTAGTTGTCAGACTCATGTTGAACAGGGATTTACTTATAACAACTTAAAGTTTAGGACACAGACCTGTGGGTTAGGAGATGGTAATGCTAATGCTCGTGTGGGATCGGACTTTTAAAACAAATGGATCTGGAGACTGGATCGGCATTTTCTCATGCCGGCCGATACGATCCAAATATTGGATCGGGACAAGCCTAAAATACAGTATAAAGATCAGGGGTGCACAAGTCTTCTACTACTGCAGCTACAGCTGCGACCCCCCCCAAAAAACATCAATAATATCCTCATAAACTCGCGATATTATTTAGGAAAAAAACAACATTTTACTCACTTACTTTTCTTGAAAAGTCCGTCTTGAAAATGGCCTTGACAGTAAATCTGCCACCAAATCATAAAATAGCTATTACACCAACACAAGTATATTTCAGTTTGTTTGCTAGCGTTGCCCTGATTGGATATCTGACTATCCAATCAGCGGGCGTGAATACGGTGACGTTGCCTTAGGCCTCCAAGAAGGCCCTGGTGTCACCAACCTAAAATCTGATTGGTTAAAGCAACAGTGTATTCGACATGTATTTTCTGTTAGGGGGCCTGCAGAACGGATTGTGAAGGCCTCCTGGCAGACATCTTTGACTTTGACCCTGCCTAGCAACAAATGATGGCTGAAAAGTGATTGGTTAAATGCTTTTATATGAAAATGCATGTCTGGAAGCACCACAACCAGGGGAAAAGCTATGAAAGGAAACAAACAGACTATTTAGAGATATTTAATAAGTATCCATGGACAAAATATAATTAACATCAGTCTGTGATTCAGATATTTTCTTAGCCCTGCAGAGAAGGCCTTGCAGGCCCTGACGGCCCACCACTGACTTTACTAGCATTTCCATAACTCTTCAATTTATTACTACAGTAAGAAAGGTTTTTAATGTACAGCTGTTGTACTTTGCAGAGGCAGATTAAACTGCAAATATTGGGATACTTTATGCCATTTTTTTTAGATAGTATGAACAAGAACATTTAGAAATGATCAAAATACTTAACTAATACCTAATAACTAATACCTATCCTCAACTATAACTGTAACAAATAACTTATACCAATAAGTTATTTGAAATGAGTGTGAAATACACTATATTGCCAAAAGTATTTGCTCACCCATCCAAATTATCGGAATCAGGTGTTCCAATCACTTCCATGGCCACAGGTGTATAAATTCAAGCACCTAGGCATGCAGACTGTTTTTACAAACATTTGTGAAAGAATGGGTCGCTCTCAGGAGCTCAGTGAATTCCAGCGTGGAACTGTGATAGGATGCCACCTGTGCAACAAATCCAGTCGTGAAATTTCCTCGCTCCTAAATATTCCACAGTCAACTGTCAGCTGTATTATAAGAAAATGGAAGTGTTTGGGAACGACAGCAACTCAGCCACGAAGTGGTAGGCCACGTAAACTGACGGAGCGGGGTCAGCGGATGCTGACGCACATAGTGCGAAGAGGTCGCCAACTTTCTGCAGAGTCAATCACTACAGACCTCCAAACTTCATGTGGCCTTCAGATTAGCTCAAGAACAGTGCGCAGAGAGCTTCATGGAATGGGTTTCCATGGTGCTGCATCCAGCTGCATCCAAGCCATACATCACCAAGTGCAATGCAAAGCGTCGGATGCGGTGGTGTAAAGCACGCCGCCACTGGACTCTAGAGCAGTGGAGACGCGTTCTCTGGAGTGACGAATCGCGCTTCTCCATCTGGCAATCTGATGGACGGGTCTGGGTTTGGCGGTTGCCAGGAGAACGGTACTTGTCTGACTGCATTGTGCCAAGTGTAAAGTTTGGTGGAGGGGGGGATTATGGTGTGGGGTTGTTTTTCAGGAGCTGGGCTTGGCCCCTTAGTTCCAGTGAAAGGAACTCTGAATGCTTCAGCATACCAAGACATTTTGGACAATTCCATGCTCCCAACTTTGTGGGAACAGTTTGGAGCTGGCCCCTTCCTCTTCCAACATGACTGTGCACCAGTGCACAAAGCAAGGTCCATAAAGACATGGATGACAGAGTCTGGTGTGGATGAACTTGACTGGCCTGCACAGAGTCCTGACCTCAACCCGATAGAACACCTTTGGGATGAATTAGAGCGGAGACTGAGAGCCAGGCCTTCTCGTCCAACATCAGTGTGCGACCTCACAAATGCGCTTCTGGAAGAATGGTCAAAAATTCCCATAAACACACTCCTAAACCTTGTGGACAGCCTTCCCAGAAGAGTTGAAGCTGTTCTAGCTGCAAAGGGTCATATTGAACCCTATGGATTAGGAACGGGATGTCACTTAAGCTCATATGTGAGTCAAGGCAGGTGAGCAAATACTTTTGGCAATATAGTGTATGTTACTTTCATTTTTTATAAATGCTTGATTCCAATATGAAATAATCGGATCTATCTAGCAGTGTAGGCACTTGGCATTATATTCACATTAAAGATTGTAAGCAGATATTGCCAAAAAAGCAGTTGAACATTTATGATATTTCGCCTCTTCTCTTGTTTTCAATTATGAGGGGTGTAGCAGAGAGGTGCTTCCTGAAGCATGAGGTAAAGTGGATAAACAGCAGCTGGAGACCTGCAGCTCAACAGCAGCCGTTGAAGAGCAGCCAGATAACCTCAGGTTGTAAACAGCACCAGCCGGCATTTCAGAATCGACACAGCATATCAACTAAAGGTCAACACAAGGTCTGACTAAACAAGCCCTCTCATCGCAGCATGGTCCTGGATGAGATGAGATCACTATTGTTGTACTGGCTGCGCACCTGAGAGAGAAAGGCATGTGCCCTGTGGAGAGCATTTTTCCTCTAAGTTCTTCCCCACCGTGTCTGGCTCCAATTTTGCTCTTTTTTCTCAGCTGTGCAGCCATTCACAGTTATTTCTTTACATGAAGTGCAAATGTAATTTTCCAGCAGCTAAAAATAACACAGAAGACCCATTGAATAACAGCCAAAATCTTATCAAAACCCTTCTGAACACACTGATTTTGACAGACGCACGTCTTTTTAAAGCTGCCAATAAATATTTCTCAGTATGCCGTGAAAGCTTGCAGGTGGCACCCATTTAGTCACAATCCCCCAAAAAACAAGCAAGAGATTATGTCCTCAGACAGCTGACTGCAATTGCAACAATGCATTTCTGTTCTGTTTTTTAAGACTTGTAAAATTCCTGGAAGCTGGCATCAGGCTTTGCCATTTTTGCCCATCCATCATCTTATACGCTTGCACACATGTGCCAACATTATTCAGTGATCAGGCTCTAAATAATAGTTCTGCATCTGTTTGCACTCACTCACAGACTTGAGAGCTCTATATGATGACTCAATTTCAAATGCTCAGTTTCATGTAATTTTCTTGTCAAAAGAGCAGGCATAGAGGTACGTGATGTTACCAAAAATTTAATCATTTTGCTTAAAATAAAGACTGAACTCTGATTTTATCCAAAAACAATAAAAGCAGACGTTTTACAGACATGTCAAAGAATAATTCTGTAGAATGTCCTGGACAATCTTGACACACTCCAACTGCGGACGAATTCATATATTTAGTGTAAACAGAATGCAAATAATTTAAAAAGAAAAGCTGCTCAGCCCTTTCAAGTGTGACTTTTCCTTCTTCCAGCTGTGTGATTCAAGCCAGGATCACTATAAGGAACTATAAGATCAAAGCATGTGGAGGAGATGTCTACAGTGGATTGAAAAGATAACCATTGTGTTGTTAGGAATTGTTTGGGAGCACACCACGGTGAAAAAAAACTTCCTGGACTAGAGGTGGAAGGCAGGTTATATTCCTCATGTACTTCCATTTCTTGAGTACACAGTCAGATATAGTCCCTCGCTTTCTTTCTATTGATGATTACTTATTGAATTGAGTTAGATAGGATTAATACAGAATGTTTAACACAATTCATGTGAACTGACTTTTAAAGGATGTAACAGCATGGATAAACTGTTTTTAGGTAGGCATGCATCTCCAAAACAAAGTAACTGATCTCCATGTGTGCAACCTCTACAAACAGTCCCAAAGTACAAATAATATGGAGATGAAATCTCTGTTGGGATCATTTGCTTTTCCACTGAACTTTGGGATCATGAGCTTTTCAAATGGGTAAACTCAAACTTTATGACTTTGGAAGAAGGAACTAAAAGGTTGAAATTAATGTTGGTTGCTGTTCAGGATAGCAGGAAGAGGAGAGATTGCTTTTGGGCCTTCGTTTGGAGAATGGTCGGCTGGTAGATAAGCATCCACATGCCTCATTGTGTAGAGGGCAGGATATCACCATGTGATGAAACAGAAGAGAGGGAGGCATGCAGCCGATTAGGAAATAGCTTTGAGGCCTTGACTCATAAGCCCAGCAGAGCAAAGCTCCTCCGTATTTGACACTAAATAAGAGCACCATGAATAGCTTGTGGCACTGCTGGCAAGTTGGTCTATGCTGGTAAGGAATGCATTTAAGAAATCAAATCAGAGATCTAACATTCATCAGGATGGCATTTGCAGAATGTATCTCCTTTGCGACAGTGTTAAATCAGAGATGAAATGGCTCTTTTACAATGATCATCGAAGTACTTTGGGTAATTGGCTAGGAAAAGAATTTCTGTTTCTCTGGTCTGGCATCAGCCTACAAAGAAGGATGGATGAAGAAATCACCACATGAATTACATCTGTAAGTTGGATGAAAGTAATAAACTCATTTTTAGTTTAGAAAATTCCACTAGAAAGTCTTTTGAAAAAAGAACAATAAATCAAATTGTGTCTTACAAGACTACTATTAAAAACGGTTAGGTCTAGAAAAGGTTATTGTTTTTTTCTAAAACTACCAAAACATATTGGGACAAAAGTTGGTAAAATAAAGATTAGAGGATCAACAACAAAATTCTTATTTTGTGCTTGTTGTGACTGGCTAACATTGCAGCTCTTAAATATATTCATTATCAATTTACTTTGCAGGTTTAATAAAATAATTATCTATATGACCAGGAAAAAATATTTTCTTACTGAAAAGCAATAATAAAGATCTTAGCAGCTTGGCTAAATTGAACAGCCTTAGGCTGATTTAGCTGATGCCAATTTCAGTGCCTACAGAAAGACAGCTTGCAGCCTCTGACGGTTTGCATATTTACTATTCCTCTCTTTATCTTAGAAACAGAGATAAGGTGTGCACACAAAAGTCTGAGTAAAAGGCTTTACATACACATCCAGCTTCGCAGCAAAACATGAAACTAAAGTCATGGGCTAATGATTTACTCAGCGGGTTCAAAACTAAATTTTGCTATTCAGCTAATGTGAAATCATGTAAAAAAATTTCAGGTAATGCCTACAGACCTTAACATTTCACACCTGATCAGAAAGGACAGTGCTTTTAACAGGGTAAATCATGCCTCTCACAGGCTTCATATTCCATAGTTTAAAGAACTGTAAAATACACATCAGTGCATGTTAATCCCTGAGGCATATCATAACAATGATCACACATTAATTGCATGTAAATGTGTTATTTCCGTGATATTTAATTGATGAGTGAATCAATTGCTTAAGATTTTTTTCAAGTGAAATTTTTGTTTAGCTCTGCTGCAGGTGTGCAGATGTGCGGTGTGTTTGGATGTGTTAGTAGCTACAGGTATCTAACCAGAACACAACAGCTCTGATGTCATACTCAGTGGAACACAGGGGACAAGACATAACAAGAATGTAGTACTCCCACTCTTTTGTTGATTCCCCCTTTCCTGCATCATTCAGCTTAGTGGTGGTAGGACAGGCTTGGGCATGCAGGACAAAGGCTGTGACGTATATGTTAACAGAGTAAGAGAACGTGGTGGCTCATGCTGTGTTCTTTTAAAATTTTTCTAACTTTCTAAGTTTATAACTTCATGCTACCATAATATAATTTCTCTATGCTGTAATTCTGCTTCTACAACTTTTCCTAGAGACAATGTGTTATTTGTTTGTTTGTCCTAGGGGTGAAATAAAAATCATTTTCAGGTTTAAATCCGTCACAGCCTTTAAAGAAAACCGTCAATTTCCAGTTTATTTAGACTGACAATGCACATTATGTCTCCCAGCAGAGGTAGGTGTTTATGTTATGTTCATTCAACAATAACTAATTAAACTAAAGAACTGAAGAACTAAAGACGAGGATATGGTAACTTTAGCTTTTTTAATGAGATGGGAATGTCACAACATAAACAAATAATGGAAGTAACATCAATAAAACATTCATTGTTTACCTTATTCAAGCTCATTTTCCACACAATCCCAGTATGCTTTTGTGCTGCATAAAGAAAGGCAAAATTCTCCCAAAATATGTCAGTGCTCCCCACCATCAGTTAGAACTGAAGAGCCTCTTGGATGAGAGGCGAAACTTCTTGTAGAAAACTTCATATCCAGTTGCCTAAACTGAACTTTTCAAGCTTGACCAGGACCTGGATGACTGAGAATCTTCACAAATATATCCCAAAATATTCTCAAAAGCAGTTATAAGAGGAATTGACTGTAGTTGGTGACAGACTTAGATCACCCCTGTCTTCATAAAACTGTTTGGCACATCTGGTGTGTCCACCCAGACAGATACAAACAACCACAGACTCACATTATATCCTAGTGGAAATTTAAACTGTCTAATTAACCTGACATGCATGTTTTGGGACAGTGGGAGAAAGCCATAGCCACACAGACAAGTGGAAAACATACAAACTCCACATAGAAAGGTCCCAGTTCCCCCAGTGACTCGAACGGCAACCCCCTTGTTGTGAGGTGACGGTCCTAACAACCACAACACACCGTGCCGCCCATCTGGTTTGTCTTCAGGCAAATAAAGACCAGCTTAGTGATGCCATGAGCAGGTTTGAGCATGCGGGGCTGAAAACCATGACAACTACAGCAGTATCCTCTGAATCAACTGAGAGATTTGCACAAATGTTTCCTTTTGTCAGACAGTGATGCGTCTCAACACATCTGTGAAAAACACAACTGTATGAAAGATGGAGGACATGTTGTCTGTTTTGCAACAGTGAAAAGGAAAGGATGTTGGTTCAATGCTTTGAACTGTTAGGTACAGTGTTTCAAAGAAATGGATAGAAACAGATTAATATAATGGAATCCAAAACTGCAATTGTTTTATCACATGTTCCTACGTATTTTCAATATGATATATTGTTTTGATAAATTTATGTTTTGAATTTCTCGATTACACAGACAAATTGCTCATCTTTCTTTTGTTCCTTCATTATGCTTACTGTTGTTTAAAACTTGTGAATTTCTTTTAAATATGTTTTATTTTTATCTGGAGCATTTTTTTATTCATTTGAATGCCAAATATGTCTTTCAATTTGTATAAATAGATTTTCCATTTTAATATTACAGACATGTATAAAATCAATAAGTCCCAGTGTCAGCTTGTTTGGCATTTTTTCAAGCCAGCATCTGAAACTTGTTCATTTAAACAAGTACCCTAATAAAAATGACTGTTGGTTAAAAGTGTCTCCCCTACTGGAATTATATTACGCATACATACACAAACACTACAATCTATCAGGCTGGAGATTTAATTTAAAAGCAATCAGCATTTGGTGGGTTTTCTCAAATCAATGCTAATCAGATGGTAACTCTAACCCCAAATGTGACCATTCTATACACAGTATCTGGTCTCAAAAGCTGCTGCTCTTTCAATGGGGCTTATGGGAGTGGGTACCAGGCGAGTTGGTAGGACTCCAAAACATCACTATATCAGTACAGAAAATTACCACAGGAAATGTCTTTTCTGTTTCAAAAGCAATACTATTACATTAAAGGACTTTCTGCTGGTCGGATAATAATTTAGAGAGTGTTTTTTATATCAATGAATTTCTGTGAGAGTTGGATGACTATGGAGGACTGAAACACTGAAAAAAATTAAAAGATAAACATGGAGTTTTTTCAATCATGTGAAATTCGATAAATGAAAAATGTGTGGTAAGTAAATAAGTGTAAAATTAAGAAAAAAGGTATATGATCATATTTGGAAATGAAAGAACTAATATAACATTTTGTCTATTGTCTTTTAGTTAATTGGTAAAGTTTTTTGTTTTTTAATAGGACCATTTATATTTTTCTGCTTTTATTTTAAATTCTGGCAATTTTAGTTCTCATGTAGCGTGCCATTGAAAAAATTGGTTGCACTGATCACAAAAAATCAGGTTTGGGTCAGAAAAACATAGTTGGAAAGCATGGCTTTTTAAATTCTCAAAATTTCATTTATGTAAAACATTTAGTAATTTTTATTGATGTATCATTTAAGCCACTTAATAAAAGTATATCCATCCGTCCATCCATCCATCCATCCATCCATCCATCCATCCATCCATCCATCCATCCATCCATCCATCCATCCATCCATCCATCCATCCATCCATCCATCCATCCATCCATCTATCCATCCATCCATCCATCCATCCATCCATCAATTTTCTATACTGCTGGAGCCTCTCCTAGCTGACTAATAAAAGTATATTATATGTTAATATTTTACATACGTTAATTCCTATGTTTAGCCTGTGTTTACTTCTAACTTAGGCATTCAAAATAGCATTCATGATAATTCCACCAAACAGCTGGTTAGTTTATTCTAAAGAACATGAGTTGACTTTTCCCAAGTCACAAAACTTTCAGAAAACTAACAGGAGCCTGAAGGCTTCAAAGAAACTGCAAGAAACGCAGATTTACTCTGTCACATAGACAGCTGAAAAGAGGGCCACTCATCATTACAACATGTAATAAAAATCTTACTGCCTTAACTTAAGCTGAGAGGCATGTCAGAGATGACAACCACCACTTAAAACTTCAAACCTACTCTTGCTCTGAGCGTTCAGCCCGATCAAAACCTCTAGTGGGAGTGATCCATCAGGAACACACTGTTTGGTAGAGTGAATGACAAAAATAATTTCTTCTGTGCTTATGTATGTATTGCCTGAGCATTTACAACTTTTATGAGTTTTTGACCATGCTTATCTATGCATAACCTAATAATAACAACAGAACGTCTACCTGCCATATGCCAATCGACAAAAGCCATAAAGCTATTAGGTGGTGCCATGATTAGATAACTCTATACTGAGAGCACAAACATCAGATGGACAGTTGTCCAATACTCTATAGCGGGAAGAACTTCTCTGCTTGGCAGCTGTAAAAAAAAGGAAAAACAGATCCAGGGAGATAAAAAGCTCTTCTGGCAGTAGTCATTTAGCTTTTGACCTGATGCGTCTGCACATGTGGAGTTTTAAACTATGCAACAGAAAAGTTTTGAAACAGCAGTTTTGCACTAATGCACTATGCACCAAACATAGACAACAAGTCAAGTTGGAAGAAACTGTAAAAGAAACAACTTTCAAACCCAGCTGTTTGCCAAAACATACAAAGCTAGTAGTTTTAGTTACAGAGGTACAACTCTGATAATTATAAGGCACAGAGGTGCTCCAAGAAAACTGATGTCATCCCATAACCAAGTGAGTCAAAAGGAAAGAATGTCTATTAATGAAACAGTACACTCTCACTCAGAGTGATCAAAAAAGTAGTTTTAATGCAGCCGGTCACTGTCAAGAACTGACAATTACCTGTTTGGATGGGCAGGTTTGCTCTTGTCTCATGCTGCAATACAATTCCTGTTATATAGTTTGGACCCAATGTGAGGAGAGTTATCCTAACCCGTACCTCTATCCCCCCCCACAACTCCTTCTGTAGTCCCCTCTACCTCTATCTCTTACTGTCACCACTGACTCTGATCACTGTTTCTCCTCTGTATAGCTTACTGTATTGTCATAGTGATGATAAATGTAATATTGTGTCTACTCTGTAATTCGCTTTGGATAAAAGCGTCTGCCAAATGCATAAACATAAACATAAACATATGAGCTGTTTCTTTTGATTCTGTGCAATCTTTTGTGATAAAGAACAATCACTATCAAGAGATTAAGAGACAGAAGGTCTGTGGTTTGTTCCGTGGTTCTGTGGTCCACAACAAGTCACACTGCCTGAAACATGGAGGTTTAATGCCATTTTTCTAACACAAAATCCTGTTAAAAGTAGTTTAATATTGTAAAAGAATGACAATAACTGACAATACCAAAAAATCACCTTATCTCATTTCAACACAATTAAAACAGTTCCAAGGGTTGATGCCATTGCCACTTTCCCACAGGTGCTGGTAACAGGTGAAGGACTAGGGAAATGGGGAAGAGGCTTCACCAATGCAGCCGGCTAACATGGTGGCTCAGGAGGATCATCTTCCCACCCAGCTGCTGATGCCCTGTTATCCAAAATCAATTCATCATGGTTCACTGAGAGTGAGATATGCACTGGCTTCTAACCCCCCATCCAACATCCCAAAGCCCCCAGCATTCCTCACTTTCCCCTGTGGATGTCCACTCCTGATAACTATCTACACAGTGCTGATTGACCCAACCAACCAATACATCCTTTTTTGCATCTATTTGCAAAGCTAGTTTGAATTTGGTTTAGGAACTTATCCACAGATAACTCTTCAGAACACTTTGTAATAGTGTGTGTTAACAATAAAGCAACTGTATTTTATAGCTAAATTATCATACAATGACTTTTACAAGTAATAGCATCTTAAGTATAAAAAAGGCATAATTCATATTTCTGCAAAACAAGGAATTCTTCCTGAAAAAGTACAGATTTGTCTTATCTTAGAAATATAGGTCTTGGTTCTTAACGTTTTGCAGTCATAAACAGCTATGCCGTACATCCCTGTGGACATAATCTATTAATCTTGTTACTCATAATCATCAAATATAATTCCATGAAAAGTAACACTGTAACGTCTTTTGTTCCAATCCTACAATCAAAGACCAAGTCATTTCCAACTAAAATATTCCCATATGAAAACTTCAACTAGGTTATTATGCATATAAAAATGTCTCCCCAGTAACAAAAATATGGAGTCAATGTTTATACAGGATATTCTCTCAGTAGAGTGCTGGGTGTTTCCACATGACTCTTGTATGTGCTTGCCCTAAGTAACCCTATTCACTGAGTACTATACTGAAGAGGTGGTGGTGGCCCTATACCTAACCAATGATTTGCTGCACAGTTCAGTCTGATGCTGAGGTTAAGTAAAGATGAGGTCACAGAAAGGGAAGCTTGAACGGACCTACTAACAGACCCTTAGTGGTCGACCGTTAACTTTGTGTCTGTATTGTTCACTGATCCAGGATATTGACAGGGTCATGCTTGATTGATTGGAGGACAGAGACAAAGTGACTTATGAGCACATTAGATTAGAATTAAACCATAACTAAAAGGTATGGTGCAGCATTTCAGCATCAGAATACTTGTCAGGAAATCAAATAAGCTGGGAAAAGGTTTTTGATGTTGTTTGTGTTGGCAATGTGACTACATTTAAAATAAATTGTGTTACCGAATTTCCTAATTTCCTCTTTCTTTCTTGCAACGGCCTATTCTTCAGAAACTGAGTAAGATCAGGTCAGATAACTGACTTATCCAGACAAGAAAATTCTGTTATTTGGCCATAAAAATCTTGGTTTTCCCCTGTATATGTTTCGAATTGTTACTCTGAAAATTTGTCCAAAAGCTGGAGTACCTCAGCAACCCAACCCCTGATAAGAGGAAGAAAATGAATGAATTTAGACATTTTCAAAAAAGGTCAAATGTTGTACACTTTTCACTAATGTTAAGGACAAAAGTCTTCACTTGAACCTGAAATTTTGCACTTTCACCAAGGCTTAACTTTTTTCTCCGCACAGAACAAACTGAGTGAACAAAACTATGTTTTAATAAAGAGCTCATTAGCATTAAGTGGATACTGATGCACACACATATTTGTAAAAGCCATTAAGCATATGATCTTCATTGTAATTGGGTTGATGTGCATGTGTACCCATGACCACAGAGTCAGAGTAGCAATGCTGACATATCATCTGTATGTACCTGAGACCACCATCCACATGAGGCAGAAAGAACCAAGGTCCTTGATTCCAAATTATAAAACCTAAGCTATGCATACACACGAACGGCTTTAATTGCCTTACTGTATCTAACAGTACATCCTAAAACTGCACAATGGTACTCCAAGCTGGCCTCTCCCAAAAAAGCCCCATCAATTTACAGACCTATAAAGGTGTAAAAAGAGGAGCCCTAGAAGTCATCTACATATTGGAAATAGGAATGTTTGCTCAGTCTACAATAGCTATCCCATTTACAGCTCTTACCATGTTGTAGCAGGACTTCTTGTCTGATCCAGTGAAGTGATATAATTCCACTGTGCTGCAACTCTGCATGTACATCTTGAACATGTTGTTGATGTGTTTCAAAGACATGGCGCAGACGGCTGAGTCAGGGGTTGGCTCTGGAGAATTCGGTTTCCCTCGAGCAAAGGCCAAAAACAGCACGTCGTCATCTTCGTCCACTTTCAGCTGCTTCAGCAGCTCCACATCGTTGCCCACCTTGGTGACGTGAGCAGCCTGCAGAATGTTGAACCGCTTCACATGTTCAACAGAACGTCGTCGCCTCTTGTTGGTGCTAATGCATTCGAGGGGCATTTCCACGTAGCGACGAATTACGAGATCCGAGGAGCACATGCGGACTATACGGGTGTGGTAAGCCTGGGAGTCCCTGCTCACCTGCTGCACCGTGAGGAAGTAAGTGAAGGGCCCTCTGTGGAAGGAGTGAATGTAGCGCAGGTAGTAGTTTCCATGGAGGGATGGAATCAGGTCCATGTGTGAAAGGTTTGAGAAGAAAGTGAAGCCGTTCTGGCTCGTCTTCATCTTCCGCTGAGAGATTGTGTGGGGGTGTGTTGATTTGCCTGAAAAATTTCCTGCGCCTGGTATCTCTGAGTTTCCAACAAAGAAATTGATGAGATTGCTCTCGACATTGAGCACCTGAGAGCCCGATGGGCTCACGACAACATCGGAGTCACTAGGCTGACCCACACCTGGGCTTACTTTGTCGGCAAAGCAGTAGACATGATCATTCACAGTTTTTGGCATATCGTCTTCATTAAGAACATGACGCCGGCACATGCCATTATCTGCTGAGCCGCAACTGTACAACCCTTTGTCATAAATGTTCTCCACCACTAAAGCAATGTTATGGTTATCAACTGTTCCACCGCTGTTGGTTCTTATCTGACCACAGGTCTCATTGGCAAGCAGTGGTCCTGTGTGGTACTCTGAAAGCTTGGTAAGGTTTGGGGCCAATGCATAAATTCTGTTGACAGCACCCACATAGATGATCCCATCAAGCACCACCATGTTCTGGATTGAGAAGTCTGCTTCGAAGACTGGGAGCTCATAAGTGACAGAAAGATTGAGTTTGCCTCTCTCTGATGAATAACGGCAATGGCTCTGCATACTGGGGCACAAAGCCCACAGTAATACGATGACGTGAAGTGAGTGCAGAATCATCCTGTTCAAGAAATAAGAGACATGAATTAGTAAAGAATTTCTGCTGATACACAAAGAACCAAAGAACTTATCATTGACATCTCTGAATACCTGGCCTTAATTTTAGATAAGAGTTTTTGGAAAAAAATGTAAACTGTGCTGATTGGCATCTATTGTGTGGATTTATAAACAAAAAAAAATTCCTTTGATTTCTCGCTTTGCCACTCATACATTTTTGTCAAGCTACTCATAAAAGCAACATCCACATGGGTCACAGGAGACCCCAGACAAAGCAGCAACAAAATTGAAGGGAGCACCTAAGCAGTGCATGGAGTATATAATAGAGATTCTCAATTGACCAGAGCACGAGGCAGACCAAGATAGGAGTCCACCCTACAGGGCAACAAAACTGCGAACCAATATTTAGGAAGGCCCAAGGGAGAGAAGATAAACTCAATTATAGCAAAAGGCCAGGGGAAAGGACAGAGGGACCGTCCAGCAAAATGATTAATAACCCCACTGACTGATTGGAAATCCTCTGGGAAATGCTTTTAAGTAAAGGGAGCACTCCAGAGAAAGAGGCAAAGATCCGCAATGGAGAATTTTCAAAACATGTTTGCAAGCTGTCTTTGTGGATGTTGTCCTAACAGAACTCCCACATGTAACTCAAACAAGGACAATAACAGCTATCTCAGTAAGCCTTGGTTTTTGCACCTAAGATGTGTGCACTCTTAGACATTCTGTGTTCCGAGTTTGACTGATTCATGGATGGTTTTCAGTTTTTACATTGGCAGGATTCGGCACAGTGTGTAAGTTACAACACAAGTCAATTTATAATCAGAGCTAAAATATGGCCAAATATAATGAAAGCATAAAAACACAGCTGTCATAGACTCAATGCACAACTGCGAGAAAACAGGTGGCATTATAAGGATTATTTACTCACGTCAAAACAATGCTTTTGAAATCACATAATAGACTATACTTGGGAATATTTCTCTTACCAAGGGCAAAGGTAGGCTAAAAACGGATGCTGTCATGTTTAAAAATGATGAGTAACACGGGGCATATTACTGCGCACCTGCATAACAATAACAAAAATGACAAACCCCCGTCCCCCCTCCCCCACCCCTCGCCCTCCCACCCATCTACCAGCAACAATATTTTCAGTTTCAATGAAAGTGACCCATGGCGAATGGTCCCAGAAAACACACGAGATGATGTTGGCATGGCGCTACTAACAACAACAAAAACATTTTAAAATAGACTGTTGTATCCAAAAGAGGTGGAGAGGTATTCTCTGAGCTTTAAACATTAAATAAGGTTTGATAATAAATATATAGAGAAAGAGGTCCAGAGATGAACTCACCTGTGAATGAGCAATAGTGCTAGTTTAATTCATATCCGCTGATCTTTCCTCTGAGAGAGCCACTTCTTTACTTTTTCAATCAGTCTATATAGATCTCAAGGAATTCGTCTTTGCGCTTTTTTGCGCAAAAGACCTGAAAGTATTCTGTGAATGATTTTACCGCTTTACAACAGTTCCATGCAGAAATAGCTGTCTCGCCGGGGCACGGGAGCTCAACTCTGACTAGACTGCATCCACTTGAGACCCGTTTCTGCACTCAAATCTCAACCCCTCCAGTGGCTTGTGAAACCCCGCCTCCTCTTGTCCGCGAGCCCCCACTGACGCGTCCAGGTGCTGGAGAGGCTGTTTGGTCCGGGGAAACTCAGGTCTCAGTTGTGCCCACAAAAAGAAAAAGAAAAAAATCCACGAAACAATGAATCCATCTAAATATGATTTCGACTCAAGTATGTTTTCCACTTGTACATGTATGTTTTGTTATAAACCCCAGTGGCTATGAAATTGGCCTGCCTGAGCTACAACTTTCTGTGTCTCTGCAAAGAATTTCAGTGCAATACAACTTGTTTATGGCCTTCTTTAATTTGATGATCGAACACTGTGTGGCAATCTCCAAAAAAGTCTTGAAAGTTCTAAATAAAAGGGTAGCAAGGATAAGTTCAAATAGACATTTAGTCTTCTCTTCCCCTGCTTCCACCGGACTCTCCTCCAGCTCCAGCACTCCTTCCAGTCATCATGTTCAGACGTCTCACACAGCCAGAAATAATGTGCTAAATTACAATGAACCAACTGTGTATACGTGTGAGTGAATCACAGCAGGCTGCCCCAAAAAATTCCTTTGTCTCACTTCCTGAAAAAAGGGCACTCAGAGTGAAGACTGCAGAGGCTGATAACAGAGTGTAGATGCGGCAATAGCCTGAGTAATGTGTTCCAGTGACAAGATGAGTGGATGATTGACTACAACTTTTTAATCCAGGAAATGTATATAAGTCTCACTCAAATAAAGTTATGTGACACAATCATAGTTTCCTTTCACTTCCTCCAAATTTAAAGAAGAAAATGGTCCCACTGACTTTCTGACTGAATATTTCTGTTCTATTCATTCTCAAAGAGTTTCCAAATAACCCCTGAAATCATACTATACCATCAAACCTGTCACTGTGTGCATTATCAAGCTTCATCTAACCTCAGCGCTGAAAAATGCTCATTTAGAATTATGTAGACTTGGAAAAAGGAAAGAAACTACTAATGTAACATCAGGAAGAGCCAAAATGTTTCTCTGAATCAGTTCTACCAAAATTAAATTATACTACTTGAAAGTGACTTTCATTCATTAAAAAAAAGAAAAAAAAAGACATGAATGATTATTTTTTTCCAGATTTCATGTCACTGTCCCATTTCCTGGCATAGCAGTGGTAACGTAGTAGTTAAGTTGAAATTGCCAAGAAACCAGCAAAGACACCCACACTCAGTCATTAAGCATAATCAGTGTCAAATAGGCCTAGAAAACATGATGTTTTGATTTTGTGTGAGTATGAAAGCAATGAAAAGGTCACTATTTTAAAATAAAAAATTAGCACAGATTTTCTCAACAGACCTTAATGCTTACAAAAAGTTTTCTTTTTTCTGTTGAAGAACAGGGTTGCCATACCCCAGAGCATGTCAGATGCATTTGCCAAGGAGATGTGTTTGAGACAGGGTATGTATGTATGCATGTATGTGTGTTTATACCCAAGAAGTGTTCTGGTTTTCCCTCCTTGTAACTGTATACTTGACAATGATATATTGAGCCTCTGAATGTGATATCCACATTAAAATGACCTGACACAAAGCCACACTTTTTTCAGTTTCAATTAACCTTAAAAACACAATGGGCAAAAAACTGACAATAAATGCTCAAAGTTAGTGCTAAAATCAACATTTGTAAATGCCTGTGGTCTTGTATATGTACATATTGACAAGAAAAAAATAGAATGAGAACGTGCCAGCGTCATGTATGGGACTTATTATGGCGCCATCTGCTGGTACAGAAGCCAAACAAAAATCGTTAGTCACTGGAAACACGTCAAGGGGGATTCTGGTAAGGCTTTGTGTTGGTGAAAAACTGAAAGTGAAGATAGTAAACACACAAGTTAGTGAGGCATTATTATGGACGTGCAGGGCCGGATCAAACATTTAACTAAGCGTTTCTTTTACACATTCTTGTGCACCTAAATGAGGTTATTTATCATGTGCAGGGTCAATATAACCTCTGCTTATCATGACAATAGACACTAATTAGTGCGGTTGATGTCAAGTCCTGGCTCTTTCCTCCTAGAGAAAGACTCTCACACTCCCTCTTTTCTTAGGATACTTTATTTACTCATTGCTCTTTTCTTCATTATATTGCAGCATCTTCAAAGTTTTCTTGTTTAAAAAATAAAGAAAAAATCGTAGATAGTTTTATAATTCAGTAAAAAATGTATTTAAAAAGATGTTTTCAGTTTCATTGTCCAATCCCTGTATTTGCTAACGAGGCAATAACCTAAACTGAACTTAACTGAAGCAGATGAACAAGATGTTCAAGACTACAGGAGGACATTCAAAATATTAGGTGTAATAGTTGCTGGTTTGAATCCCTTGGGGCCTTTGTGCGTGGCGTTCTGTAGGTGTGGGTTCTATACAGGTAGTCTTGCATCCTGCCACCACCCAAAACATGCATTTTAAGTCAACTGGTGGTCGTAAATTGCCTGTAGGAGTGAATGTGATTGTATGTGTATGTTAGTTTTAGTGGCCCTGGGATGAACTGTTGACCTTTTCAGGGTATGCCTTGCCTATCTACCAATGGAAGGAATTCTTCATTAACTTAATAGAATTTTTTCACCTTTTGTTTCACTTTACATTTCATCAACCACTGTTGTAGACAGACAGCAGATTTTAACTCGCAGGAAGAAGGAGCAGTACTATCATCTGACATTGCCCATTTCTCAGATACAAGAACTCCCAAGGAACAGGAAATCAAAACCCTACAGCCTGATTCATCACGGGAAATGGTTACTGTAGAAGACAAGAGCACTGTCAGCCAATGAGTTCTGCACACTGCATCGGTATCTCACAATCTGTTTTGAATGGAGTCATACCACGGATGACAGCATCTATGAAGGCTATCAGTGGAAGGATAAACATAATAATGAAGGGTTAGCATGAGTGCAGTAGAAGGCACACACTGCTTGTTCATTTGTAATGCAACATAGTGTCTCTTACACCATGTCATAATGGTGTAAAAGAAGAAAAAGCTAAATTTAAATTGCAATAACACATGGATATCTAAATATCTAAAAAATGGATGACAGATACTTTTTTCCTACTCCATGTAGTTTTAACAATGTCATGAATGTTAAGTTTCATAATGTAGAAGAATTGATTTTTCAAATCTTGCCATCCATCCATTTATTATACCTGATCATTCCAACAGGGTTGCAGCGGATATGAAGTCTATCCGAACTTTCATTTGGTCTCCTAATGTGTTCTTCATGTGTGTGGATAAGGGTGGACAGTTAGAGCCCAAGGTACATGCAGGTAATGTGGGATTTTCTAGGCTTATTGAAAACCACAAATCCCACAGTTTAATTCAATTCAATTCAATTTTATTTATATAGCGCCACATCACAACAACAGTTGTCTCACAGCGCTTTCCAAACAGAGCAGGTCAGACCCTACTCTGAAGTTAATTACAGAAACCCAACAATTCCCACCATGAGCAAGCACTAGGCGACACAGGCAAGGAAAAACGTCCTTTTAACAGGCAGAAACCTCGAGTAGAACCATGGCTCAGGGTGGGTGGCCATCTGCCTCGGCCGGTTGGGGGTGAGAGAAAGAGAGGACAAGAGAGAGAGGGCGAGAGAAGGACAGAGGGAGCAGAGAGAGGCAGCCAACACAGCAACACGTAGACTAGATGAAAAATGGCAATGATATTAATACTAATGATAATGGTAGAAGTTATGACGGCAACAGACCAGGAACACGGGGGCAGCAGGAAACTCCCAACCACAGATCCAGACTCCACAGCTCTAGGAACACCTGCAGGAAGTGATAGGAGGAGACTTCCAACCACAGATCCAGACCCCACAGCTCCAGAGCCAGGAATATCTGCAGAAAGTGTTAGGAGAGTATTACAGTAGTCAAGGTGGGAGATGACCATAAACTGTACAAGAAGCTGGGTGGCATGTTGGGTTAGGTTTGGCCTGATCTTTCTTATGTCTACTAATGAGAAGCAACACAAGCAAGCGACAGAGGCAACATTATGTTTAGAGGTCAGCTGGTCATTATTCATGACACCCAGCTTTCTAGCTACATTTGTAGAAGAGAATGTTCCAAACATCAAATACATAGTTGTTTAAATAAGAGTTATGACATGTATGTATACTTAATATGCATTGTTCTCTGCTGTACTGGGATACAACAAACTAGATTTAACAGCACCATGTCATCAGCACCCATCAAACCAACCCCACCCAGTCACATAGTTCACCTCTCTTCTAGCCCCCACAGGGAAAGGTTATAAATGATATTACAATTTTTGTATAGGCAGAGCACTTCTGTACATGGTATCGGTGTGCTCTCACTTTGCAATGGTCTATTTTTGCTAAGTTATGTTTTTCCCCTAACTAAGCATTTGTGTCTCACTTTAAATTTCCACCACGATTCACCAAAAGAAAGTGTAAGGATGGTTTGGAAGGAAAAAAACAGTTCAGTTTTACAAGAGATTTAGTTCAACATGATGGGCTTTCATCCATTTTGATATGTCAGAGAGACAGTCTGAAATAGGTCCTGAGACTGTGTGGTCGTCAGGTGGGAATGACAGGTAGAGCTGGGTATCGTCAGCAAAGCTTAGAGATGAGAAGCCATGCGATCGGATGATCCAGCCCAGTGAAGTGGTTTATTTGGAAAATAGAAGAGGTCCCAGTTATGCAACTTGCCAGACACACTGAAGAAGTCATCCGGCTTTGGCTGACCACCAAAGTCTAGAGAAAGCGGACCTGAAAGAGAACCAGTCAGCTTTGTGTCAACAAAGTAAGGTCCACCATCTCTTCTCCCTTTCGGAAAGTACAGTGGTGTCAAGACAATCCACAGCTAGAAGTAACATTTCTCCAAAGTCTTCAACAATAACTATTATCAAGTTTGACTTATTTCTCCATTTTCCTCCATTTTGTCTGTCTAAATGTTGTTATCCTATGCTCCCATAATCACCATCCTTTCCTGTTTTTGTGTTGATATTCAATAACTAGCCATACATAGTTGACATAGCTGTTTGAATGTTTCTTCAAGTAATTCAGTACAAATTAGAATTCTGATTTTTGTAAAGCATGTCAGACTGATTTAAGATGAAAAGAAAATTTTCCTTCTATTGAGAAGGTGGTGCCTCCTATTATACGAATAGTGTTAATGTTTCAATCGATGTCATGGTAATTTCGGATTTGTTTAAAGCTTCTGTCACAGCTGACAGAGCTTTTTCAGTTGAGTATCCACTTTTAATACTAGAATGGTTTGGGTCAAAGACACTTTTTTGTGAGATGTATTTTGTGACCTGCTGAAAGACAGCCCTTTCAATGGTCTTAGACAGAAAAAATAGTTTTCCAACTAAGTGTGGTAGGAAATGTGCCCAAGAAGTTTCAACACACTGCTCTCGGTGGGAGTGGCAAATGAAGAAAATTATACAGTAGGATTTCTCTGTTCTGAATTGGCTCCATTGCTTCAAGAGGGTTGAATGTGGGCAATTCGGTAAGCTGTTTGCTTATGGCTGCCACTTTAGCAGTAAAAAACGAGGCAAAGGTGTCTGCTGTCAGATTGGTAGTATGTGGCATAGATTGAGGATTAAGAGTATTGGAGATGGGGAATTGTTTCAGGGTGTCAAATTTTGAATCTTTTCAATATAAAAAGCTTTTTTGCATCAGTGGAACTGAATTAAAGTGCCTGGATTTTGTTAGATCTGCAGGATCTTTTGATTTGTGCCATTTCCTTTCTGCTGCTCTGAGGTTGATGAGCAGCAATCAAGGTGTATCACAAAATCATGGGTGGGACTGAGAAGACAGAGCTGGTTTGGTGGATAGAGGACACAGACTTTCCAAAGCAAGAGCTCAGTGTGGAGCAGAAGGACTCCATGGCCTTTTTAACTTTAATGGGAGAAAAATGTGTTTGAAGTTAGAAGAGTGGTCTCAACAACGGGGAGGCACGGGTGCATGACAGGTTGCAGAGGTTACAGTGGAAGGAAACCATGGGTGTGGAGATTCGAGGTATGACAGAGAGGGCCTCTTTGGCACAGATTCTTAAGAAAGTGAGATCAAGTGTTTTGCTGGCTTTGTGAATCAGAAGATTGCAGACCAGTCTAGGCCAGATGAGGGCATTAATGATAGGAAATTTCAAAGGTTAGGATTCTATCACAAAGGAACATTTTGGGACAGTCATGTTAAGAGATAAAGATGTTGAGTTCATCTGGAAAGTCACAGAGGCTTGTTGGGGATATGTAACAATCATGCAGATCTGGACAGTATGGTATTCAAAGGTTCTGTATTGGGCATGGGGTATCACTTGGTTGTTTTTCCATTTGTTGGAAATTAGCTGGCCCATTGCACCACCTTGCCCAGATGTACGAGGTATGGGAGAATGTGTGGTTGGTTGAAAAGCAAAGTTTCAGACTTAATCCAGGTGTTAGAGAGAGATGAGACGTCCAGTGTAAGGTGTTTGGCATAATCAGTTTTGTAGTCTACTTTGTTTACTGCCAATTGGCAGTTCCACAACCCCACCGATATGTTACAGAGTAAAGTGTGTTTTAGGGAGCAGAAGTTATTCAGGTTGCAGTGCAGCATGCACTCCCCTTTACAGAAGCTTTTCAGTCTTTTCATCCTTTGCCAGATCCTTAAAATCATACACACCATGTGTCTGCCTCTGGTTTTGTTTCCCTTGTTCTCAGATGTGTTCCTTAGTTTTGTTATTTCTAGGCTTTTTTGAAATTCCAGGTTTGTGATATGGCTTCGTTTGCAACTTTTCCAATCCTTTGACAATAATTCGTTTTTACCCTGAGTTCCATTCATTAAATGTGTATAAGAAGAGTGAGCTCATTAAAAGCACAGTAGTAGAGCTTATCTGAGTACAATGTGTTTTGTAAAGAGCAACAAAACCTTCTATGAAGTCAACAGGTGAAGTCAGAATATTTTTTTTAATTGTATTTTGTTGTTTGCTGCTTAAAAGCCAACACAGAGATGTGGTCAGAGTGATTCATTTTCAAAGAAACAAAGAACCAGGTGTTCTTGAGTGAGGAACATCTGTACAGGGGCTGGCACGATGACATCAAACTATTCCAGCCTTCTCATTGCTTGGTGTCATTGCATGCCTCATCAGTTTCAATGTTGTAACAGCTGATAAAGAATGATGCCAAAAAAGTCCATAGATTTTTCTGAAATGTTAGACGTGGGTTTTGTGTGAGTATGTAAAATGTTGTCTTACAAAGGAGCCTATTTGAAATTTGCAACCCCTGCGAAAAAAAAAATGGAACATGGAAAGAAAATTTAGTACAGCATATTATTAAAGTACAATGTAGGTATCTCATTTGGTTTAATGTTGATATTCCAAAGTTCCCAGATCTCTAAACAACCTCATGCAGATGATACAAACATGAACTAATTAACTTGTTATATCTTATGAAGTTATAGTTAATCCTCTCGAGTCATGTGCTCTGCATTTGTAAATCAGCAAAAATGCTGGTGGTACTTTCAAATTATAAAAAAACAGCAAAGAGTGATTTTTAGTTGATTTATGTGTTTTGAGAAAGAAATATGAAAAGAAACACCCTACATGCAATTGGCCTCGAGACTTTTGGGCATGAGGTCAATATAAACCAGGCAAGCAACAGCTTCTCTGAGGTTTTTTTCCTTTTTAAAAACACATGAGCGTGCTTGACAACACAGAGGGTATTGTGCATGATTATCCTTGAGAAACTGGCTTTATGAAACCATCATATATCTCTGCTGCAGATGTCTGTCAACAGAATATGATGGATTGAGGTCTCCCTGACTGCAAACACATGTGCAGTCAGTCATTATGCATTGATGGTGAATCATTTATAAATTACAGCATGACAGACCCAAAAAGATTTCTGAAACAAACTTGAGCTTTGAGCCGCTACAATTTATAAACATCCACTCTTATCTATGCAACCAAGATTAGTCATATGCATTTTAACATTTTTTGGGGGTGTTCTAACCTCTGGTTTATATATATCAGAAATACAGACAAGAGGACTCAGATAATCTTTAAAGATTACCCCTGAACAATGTCTACACGGCTGAAATGCAATAGGTTTGAATGAATAGCTAGACTGTGATATTTTAATAAACCATACATTATCTCTCAATATTGATGTTTTCTGCTCTGAGAGGTAACAGCTGTAAACCACATGGCACTTCTTTCACAGGTGCTGAAAGCTGTCTTTGGTTTATGCCACCTCGTCAGTCTTTCCCTTCTAAAACACGTCATACACGACTTATTCATTCTGTTGGGAAGAACAGACTGAACATTCTGTATAATTTATCGTTATGTTACATACCTGCTACCTCTCTCTTCAATTACAAGGAGATTGGGGCAACCAATAATGACTATATACATTTTAAACATGCATAGATACATACGTATATACATACAGTCATGGATGGACGAGTGAGTGCAATAATGACAAAAGTACATGGATGAGAGACAACGATGATGTACACACAGACTAACAGCACAGGAGGAAAACAGAAGGAAAACATTTTATATCAATAGTAATATGCAACCATGCAGACATACGTCATGAAAATAACTTCAATATAGGCGTAGATGAAGGACAATCAGATGGTTTGGATTTTTTTTCACCTTTAATAATAAACACCTTCATTTACAAATTGCATTTTGTGTTTACTTGTGTTGTCCTTGACTATTGTTTAAATTGGTTCGACGTTCCAAAAACACTTGAGTGTGACAAACATGTAAAAGAACAGGAAATGAGGAAGGGGGCAAACACTTTTTCACACCACTGATGATGACAATATACATACATGGATGGAAATCAATGACACATATATACATGCAGACAGTTTTGACAACATGCCTACAAGGATGGAGGAAAATTCCAATAAGATAATTGCTTCTGGATGTACATATGTTTATAAATTGAAGAAGTTGAGCATGACTACATACAAATTGCCAGAGATATATACAATCATTATTAAGCATGAGCAAACACAGAAGGAGGAGTAGGGGCACAACATGCTTACAAAATTACATACAAAGATGGATGGAGGATTACAGCGATGCCATTGAAACGTACAGTGCATAAAAATATAAAGAGATGGATGAGGACAAGGACTACATATACTATATGTATACAAATGTGGTCGCAAAACATTGTGGACTGTGTGTATTTCTGTTCATATACAAAGAGGGATGTACATACATGGTGTGTATGGCCTGGCATCTATTCATATGATACATGCAGATTGATGGAGGAGGAGGATGACTACATCCATCCCTTGAGAAATACATGCATGATGATGCATACAGAGATGAAATATGAGGAAAACAACATACATACATGGATATAAGGTAATAAAATGAATATACATTAGAATTTACATACCTAAATGAATACATATGTACATGCATATGCAAATTCTTACATATAAATATATGGATGGAGGACAATGGCCGCACATATGCTTATCCACAAGGACAGAACCAGTAAAAGGCTTGGACATTATGTGGTTTGGCAGATGTGATGGTTAGCAGCACAATCTCCTCATAGCAAGTGAGTTCCAAGTTTGTTTCCTGGCTTGGGGCCTTTCTCTGTGGAGTGTGCGTATTCTTACTGTGTATACGTGGGTTCTCTCCATGATAGTTCTCTCTGGGTAGTTTAGCTTTCTCCCACTTTCCAAAAACATGCATGTTAAGTCAACTATGGGCTCAATCAGTGTCCATACGAGGAGTATGTAGGGTTGATTTAGAGGAAGCCACTTAAATAAAATTATGAAGATTAGGGCATTTTGTGAACATTAACTGCTGAACAAAGGTTGAAATGTATTCTTTCTGTCACTAAATGTAAGGTTTAAATCAGTGCAAAATTGCTAAACTAAACTAAAATGTAGAGCTTTGCCAATTAAACAGATGTGATTGCACTCAGTATGGAACATTAAGCATGTTTTTTGGGCCTGCTATATGTGGTTCCTTGTAAAAAGTAAAGTCCTTTTAAAAGTGTGCAAAGAAATGGCACTGATTGAAGTTTGCTATGTGTTCATTATGGAACTGTGGTCATGCGTAACTGATTTGATTCAGATTACAACTACTTCTGATTCCATTGTCCAGTTCGTTGGTGGCTCATAGCAATGATTTGTGCTCCTGAGCAAGTCAAATTTGGTATAGATTATACTTTAATCATCATTTCCAACTGGCCCTTGAGGACTGGAGTTCAAAAACTGTGTCCTGGATGGTCCGCCAGTCCAATGCAGACAAACATGGACAAACGATCATGCAAAGAAAGGTCCTGGTTTCCCCGGGGACTTGAACTCAGAACCCTCTTGCTGTGAACCAATGGTGTTAACCACCACACTGAAGTGTTGCCCTCCTTGCAATCACTTAAACCTGAAACCTTTATGCACTTCTTACTATATTCCACTAGAGGGTAATGTTCCCTTGTAAAAGTAAATGTGAGGCTCTCAAAGCTTAGGGAGAGTTTGAAACAAAAACTCCTTAAAAATGAGCATAATTTAAATCACACTCAGATACCTATGCCCTGAGCTCTAACTCTAATTCATACAATCTGCTGAGACTTAGCAGCATTATTTCTACGTCTCTCCTCTCTGGAGTGGGTTTTACATAAACAATGTCCCATTTACATCAACAATGTCCAGAAGTAGTAGTTATTACAATCTAAAGTCACTTCAAATGTTTTTCAACAAATCTGGGTTTTTACCTTATATTCAGTCTAATTTGTTGATATGTATGTATCATTGAAAAACAAAAACTTAAATCATGAAAACTTACTTGTTAGTAGCTATAAAATGCCATTCTGGGATTACATTTAGTATCTAGCCACTTCCTTATGTAAAGGCTAACTAATCTTTCAATCTTTGAAGCAGATAATGGAACCTTGGATGCGGACACATAGGCTTACATCTACCATGGAAATAATCCAGCTTGCATACACCAACAGCATTCACTTTCTAGGAAGTCCTGAATTATGTTTTCAATCTCCAGTTCTTCAGCAACATCCCTCTGAAACTGCACTACCTGCTACCATTTTTCAAGTATTTCTTATCTACTTAGATACCATACTTATTTTTCCTCAACTATTATTTTCATGTGTTGCCAATTTTCTAATTGATTTCATTCTACTCATGGAGATATTCCTGGACTCTCTCCACTTGTAACCCATTTACAAACTACTATCTCCATCGTCATTTTGAATGCTAAAGAACAAATTGTACACCCTGCCTATGATGCCAATTTCTTGGCTCTGTCAACCTGTTGTGAAACAAGCTGTACTTGAGCACAGTCTAATATCCTGGAAACATGCTATCACTAAGTAAACAACGACTACATGCACCCAGTACAGGCAAATTTTTATATCAAGTATCGACAGGTAATACTACTATACATAAACAAACATGACCTTAACTTTTTTTTGTTGGACATTGCATTTATGGGAAGAATTGCTGATTTAAATCATGTTCTTAAGATTATTTTAGTGATCCGTAAGTGCATCCACTCCATTGCCAAAACTTGGTCTGAGGTTTGACTGTAGCTGCTTCCATCTATATTAGGGGTTTAAGAGTCTGAATTATATGTAAATCCCTGACTTCATGATGTGCAAAATAAGTCATGTAAATGTCCAAATGATTATCACCCTTAAGGTGGCTGAATAAGAGGGCTGGAACCATGATCAGAAACAAACACGAAGTGGAAAAAGCAGAGGCTTCTAAAACATCAGATGAAAGTCATGTGTTTTGGGATGATTAAGTTTAGTCATATATTTTTTCCCTACATACAAGAAATCTAAACTGGACTGTATCTATGCACTGAATGCACTGAAACTATCTTTGTGTTAATAATAAAAACTGGTTAAGGAAGTTTGAATTATCTGTTATGAAGTTATTGTTGAAAAAGCACAGTTTAGAGTCCAAATTTTCCTGCATGGTGAACAATTGTGCAACAGCTTCTGGTGTAATCAACTTCAGTACAGTCAACCAGCCACAAGTGTCATGAGTGTTACTCATGCTTCTATTTGTATCTCCCGTAACCTAGGAAACATTTTGCCAGACTCGTAAAAAAGAATTTTCCTCCAGCACTGCAACCATTTTGCCCTACTGACACAGAGTCTGATACACTGCAGAGGGCACTGCTCCTGGAAATTCTTTTTCAGTTGGTCCAGCTTGTTTATGTATATAACTTTCACAAAACAGCTTTATCTTACTGTTTGCTGCGCTGCACTTGATGAAAAAAAAAAAGTTACAGTATTTGCTGTTCTTATTAAAAAATTACATTTGCTATGACTCAGTGTCACAGGTAAAACAAAACAAAAGCTCCACTGTTAAGTTAGAATCTTCTTGGATAGGCACAGGTTTATAATAAAATTAAAATCATAGATGATAAAAATTAAGAAATGGACACAGGATTATAATAACTTTTAATGTGCACGGCATGATACTATACAGTAAAAGCAAGGAAGAAAAAAAATCATCATGTTCCTGTGATAAAACGGTAAAAGGAAATATCAGAAGGCCACCTCATATGGATTCACCCAAATTTAAAGTGGGAGGTGTCACATCGATGCCTCGTTGCATCATATCCATAGTAAAAAAACAACAACAGAACAAACCTTGTGCAGACAGACATAAGGTGAGGGTGCCATTTTATGTTCCGGTAGCAAAAAAAGACAAAAGAAATTCAAAATCACACATTGCGCCTCCCATTGTCTTAATTCTATTGCCTTACTCTGTATACAGCACATATGGTTGCAACTTTAACTGCTAGTTCTCTACTCTCTTTGAAAATGCAAAAATGTTTTTAATCAATTAAGAATACTTCTCAATAGATTAAAGCGCTGGAATAAGGCCATTCTTTTCTATATGAACACCCACAAAGACCATACAGGATAAAAAAACAATTGCAAAAAAATAAACTTCTTCATATTTATGACATAGTGAAAACAATAAGACTAAGAGGCATAGATAATGTGCATTTAAATGCATTGAGTCTCAAAGCAAGATAGAAACTTGGAAACTGATTAAGATAAGACCAGGTTTGTTCAGTTTCATTAATATTCTCGGTCACACATTGCTGGTAGGGGTGATGATGAAAAAACCCACAGTGAAGAAGGTAATTTAGGTGGTAAGTGAAACAAAGTGATTTGAAGAGATGGTTTTCTGCACTGCCAGACAGATTGACAGTTGTGGCGGAAACAAGGCGACACGGATGTATTCAGGCAAGAGGACGTGTTCAGTGTGTCAGACTGCTAAGAGCCGTGGGAGGGAGAGAGGAGGGGAGGCAGGTTGCATTTGATGTATGTATGAACAGAGGGAAGGGCTGCTTACAGAGCACAGTTGTTTTAAACTTTGCTGAGTGAGACAGAATGTGCTCTTTGTTTTTGCACTGACTATCAAAACCCTGACATCTGACCATCCCAGCCTGTCCGGTGGTTTTAAAAAACCAAACACATGCACAAGACAGCATTGGTACAGTCTGACATATTCCCTCACAGAGTTACTCCAGTGTGGCAAGCTTTCTAAAAGGCAGTAATTAATGGCAGGAATCTACAAGATGTGGCAAGAACTAATGACATGAAACTTTGTTGTGTGCTTATGAAAGGTAATAGCGGGTGAAAATAAGAGTTACAAAACTTGTACACACTAAAAGAACAAAAAAACAAAACAAAACAACAACGACAGATAGATACCCAGATGAATAACCTTCTAATTATATGTGCATAACCATTTGGTTATGCCAACAGTGGAGAAAATTAAAACAGCTGGTAAGAAAGACAGGATCAGGTGCCATGTGACCATGCCCTGCCACCTCTGAACATCCCCTGCCTGGCTCTGAAAATGTCTCACATATTTCCAGAGATGTATATTTTTCTTTTATAACTTTTCCCTCCATTTGTGTTCCTCCAATCCTCTCCCAATTCCCCTCCCTCCCATTTCCATCCAATTTCTGAATATTACACCTCTTTGGTCATGCGGAATCGAACGTTGCTGAAACATCTGCCCATTGCCTCAAACAGGGGGTCACAGAAGGTATGAATGCAAATGGAATACACGCGGCTGATACAATGGATCTCAATCAGGTAGCTCTTGATGCATGGCACCACAGCCCAGATGTGCAGGAAGGACAGGATGGCAAAGAAGATTCCCCATATCAGCGCCAGTGGGATGCCGACCAGCGCCGTCAACAGCCTGTAGCACCAGTACTTGGTGACGGTGAAAGTGGTGAAACTGGCTTTCCACACACCGTCAAAGCTGTAGGTTCCAGCAGGCTCTGCTATAATGTCCTCAAAATCCACCTGAGAAAGGCAAACGAGAGACAATGCTTTACACATAGACCAAAATGATCATTTGAAGCTGCCATGACACTATTAACTAACTAATCTTATTTTTTTCTGGAAAATGCAATGTCAAACAACAGTCCAAAATGTGATGACAACCGACATCTAGTCTAAAAGCTCATAAAATGTTCCAGTCAATAAAATTATATACATCCAAAGATTCTCAATCATAGTCTTTTCTGATTAGGTAAACTGAAATGACACAGGATGATGTCTACTGCATAAAAGAGAAATATGTAGTTGACACAACCCAACAACGAGGACAATTCCCTTAAAACCAAAGTAACATCGATAAAATGCAAATACAAGTATGTACAAGATTTGGATGAACTGATTATGAAAAACACAGATTTGGATGAACTGAGTATGAAACACACACTCCAAAATGTTTCACAAGAATCCTGATATGGTGCAACTAAAATGACTCTACAAGCTTAATTGGTTGAAGTCATAAAATCGATGTAAATAAAGAACTTCTTCATCACTGATGTGTCAGCTTTGCTGAATAGAGCGGCGGGATTCCTGACAAGATTGATGTTTTCTTTGCCACAGCTGGTACACAGGCCAATATCTGCTCAGCCCCAAAATACCAATTTCTCAATGCACACCATCTCTGCTTTCTGTAAATGTGCTTTAGGATTTGTGTCTCCAGAGCTGCTTGGAAAGTGACTAACAGAACAAACCACTGAAAGACTATGGCAATCCAGCTGTGTTTGACTGGCAGGAGATTTCCAGGACAGAGTAAAACACCTCTCTCATGCCTTTAATGGGAGGCTTTCTGCAAGTGTCCACGACCTGACCTCTGCTTTTTAAGGAATGAAAAGTGGCATCGCAGTGCTTACTTCCCCCTCCTTTCTTGTCTCTTATTCCCTGCAGGCTTCTGAGAGCAGAGTCAATGTTTATTTTGCAGTTACTTGGAGACTGGATCTTGTGGAATACAGCGGCTGGGCTACTGGGAGCTAATGACTATATTATCAATAAGTCAAGCAGATAATATCTTGTGTCACGCTGAAAGTGAGATGGAAAAGTTGAAGTACTTAATTCCTTAGGAATCCAGGATGTGATTCCAATTTGTACTGCCTACTGACAGATTTAATGAAAATCATGGCAAGTTTACTTTGGCTATTTCTAGATCTAAGAATAAATCTCTTATGTGATTAACCTCTTTCTTTTTTACACTTCACACTAATATTGCCTCATGTAAAACAATTGCAAGACTTTGTTGAGAAGAAAACGTCATTGTGCTCTTTTCTCTTCATTTGAAATACAATTATAGCCTGTGAGCTTTTCTTAGATCAGAAAGCAAAAACAATAGTAAAAAATGGAACTCATGTTAGGTGTTACTCTATGGATGAACAAAAAAATGCTTGTCACATGTCAAAAGCTTTTTCCTTCTGTCACTCACCTCCACTTACTGGTTGTCACTGTGCTTTCTTTTGCATTAACAAATTAGATGCAATTGATTTTCATATTGTGAAAGGTCTAAACTGAAGGCAAACCACTCCAACATAGAGACCCACGTTTTTGTAATCAGATGTAGTTTGTGCTTTGGCGTAGTTTCGTTCAACTGTACAAGGCCTTCCCTAACAAAGACAGTTCAAAGCAGAGTAAAAATTAAATCAAAATCCTCTAAGCATCGATTCTGTCTTTCCAGATGTGCAAATAGGCAGGTTCATGGGCACTGCAGTCTAAGTTCCTTCTTCCTCGAGGTATCCATTACTTCTGAAAACGATTTAAATCTCCCTGACCAGAGAAGTTTTCCATCTTGACGGAAATTTACAATTCACAATATTAAATATGAAGAAGGTTCATAAAGTAAAGCATATTTTATTACTTAGTTCCTACTAGAGTAGATATTAAATATTTTCAGTTACTGATGACCTATTTTTGGATAAGGGCTCTTTCTAGCTTCTGATTTAGTTTTCCTATCTGAAAATAGCCTTTTGCGAATCCTTTACTCCAAGCAACGGTATCATTGAGCCATCTCACAGCACCAGCTGGGGGTGTAGCCACAAAAACCAGCCTACCATCCACTTAAGTTTTCCATTGCCCTTTTGCAGAAAGGCAAAAAACAACCACAACAGAAAGGTGGTGTTTTTTCAAACTTAAACCAGGTGAAGCTGTTCAACTGATGTTGTTTATGAAGCAGTTTGAAGCAAGTCCTTAGCCCATGATTATTGTAAAGTCCTCTCTGAAAGTTAGGGATGTTTTTCTCTATAAAACAATTTACAATCAAACAATCTACAAGCCGTATTTAATTGCGATAGGAATATTGCCTGGCAGTTAGCTTTCAAGAGAAAAGAGCGCCTTTTTGAGCCGGTGTGAATGAAGGGGTTTCAGTTCAATGAGTATAAGAGAGCCTGGAGATAAAAGTGTTTTAACTTCTGCGTGCTGATTAATAATTTAGACCTCTGAAGTTCAGTGAAGGATGGCATGGTGGTGTGGTGCACCACTGCCTCAAAGCAAGAGGGTTCTGGGTTCAAGTCCTTGGGGGAACCAGGTCCTTTCTGGGTGGAGTTTGCGTGTTCTCCCAGTGTCTGCGTGGGTTCTCTCCGGGTTCTCTGGCTTCCTCCCACTGTCCATAAACTTGCATGTTAAGTTGATTCGATATTCCAAATTACCCCTTAGGAGTGAGTGTGAGTGTGAGTGTGTGTGGTTGTTTGTCCTTGTGTGTCTCTGTGTGGACCTGCGATGGACTGGGGACCGTCCAGGGTGTACCCCGCCTCTCACCCATTGACTACTGGGATAGGCTCCAGTCCCCCCCCGCCACCCTGTAAGGGACTAAGCGGTTACGATAATGAATGGATGGAAGTTCAGTGGAAAGTTTGCTATGAAACAATGGAGTCTTGGGGTCAGCTTGTGACATGTTGGCATGGCAACAGTAATACTGAGTAAACAAAGCAATATCTTTTTTTTTTCTGAATTTGATCTTGAGAATGTCAGCTTTGCTAGACCGGAAGGAGATACTCCAAGGTCGAAGTGCCACGGCCTAGTCCATTAATGGACATTTTGTTGTTTAAAGGCCTTCAGTAGTCATGGGGATGTTAAAACTTGGTTTAGGGGAGGTGAAATATTAGGATGATAGTAAGTATAGACACACTGTCAGCCGATCAAACTCGTCACCTGATGTTCTTGTTGAATTTCATAAATACCTGTTTGTGGCAAATCTATCCAACATGTACCACAATTTTTTAAGCATTTGCATAAATCAATGCTTCTTTTGTGTCCATATTTTCATGTGGTATCTCTACTGTACTTGTGTTACATTTAGATGGAGACAAATCAAACTGCACAGAGGTCAGCGATATAATATGATGTTATCACTCTCTGAGGAGTCTGTCATCCTTTAGAGATAAAAGCAGAGGAATCTTCACAGTTGGATATAAACTATTTTCACATGTCTGTGTTAATACACAGTCCTGATGCTGGACCTCAAACTTCTCTCAACTCTCTCTAAAAAATGCTCTGTCTGAGTATTTGAACTCTTTCACCCCTGGATTCACGCCCATCCTCTCTGCTATAAAAAGAGCAACAACTTTTTCTGAAAAAAAAAAAAAACTTAATGCAGAGTGATCTCCATCTGCATTACAGCAACAGCAGCCTTTTGATGTGGCTAGGTGATTGAGGCCAGCTGCTTCAAAAGCTACAGGAGAACAATGTACAATACTTAGATTACAACAAATGCTATGTGTGTGTGTATGCATGTGCATCCACGCACTGTGACTGTGCGCTACACGTAATTATGCGAGGGCTTTGCAAGTGTGGGCGTGTATCTGGTGAGGTCTGGTGGAAGGGATTCCCTGTTTGCGTTTTTCACTGTGGTGCACCGAACACACTTCCACTTGGCAGAACTGTTTCATGACCTCAGAGCACCTCAAAGCGGTTGTATAAAGCACACTGTAAAAGCTAGGAACTTCTGAAGAATTTGTTCTGAAATGCTGGGGGAGGCTGTGAGCGCATTTGGGTTTCTGATGTAGGAGTGTCATAACACATGGCTAGGAATTTTTAGATAGCATCACAATGTTTTTTTTTATTTTAGAACAGAGCGAAATCTTAGTGATGCTATAAGCACGCCAAGGTTAAAAGTTTTTAAGTTTTTAACCACTATCTATGTATTTTAAAACCTTAACCAAACTAATTTCCATTAAGTGTGGAGAAGAAAGAGAAAGAAACAAGTAAAAAGTAAAAACAATAGATAGGTATTGAACTTTGACATTGGAGTTGATAGCAACTCTTTTCTTTATTTGTTAACCTATCAGCACTTTTGGCCCAAAAAGCTGTAATGCAGCCATGAAAAGCCGACACAGAGACATTGAAACACCAAACGTTAACCATGTCGGGACCTTAAATAACTCTCTGTAACATTTGTAATTTTTATGGTCTGCACATGTCAGATCATTTCAGCAGCAGCTTGGTGACGTAATTAGAGCGGGGCAGGAATATAATGAAACTGTGTTCTATTCCGAGACTGGAGGGAGAGTCTGACTCACTGTCACAATGAGGGGTTAGGAGGGAGAGAGAGCAGTTAGCAGGGGAAGCAGTGGAGACAGAAGCAGAGCACAGGAAAAGTTTGACTTTATTTGAAAATCTGAAGGGTTCTTAAATTTAGATGACATGTTTTTTCAGCTGTAAGTTCAGCAACTACAATCACTTTACGTATCTAATATAAGATTACAGTATTAAGGTTGCCTGCACCTAAACCACAAGTTGCTGTTGGCTCAGATGCAGGCATGTCTTAAGGGAGGGAGGAGAGCAGTAGAGTAGAATGGGAGGAAGGACAGGAAGATTGGGAGTGGTAAGGGACCCCCTCAGCCTAACCACTTTCGTGAGAGTCTCCATGTTTTAACAAGGCAGAGTTCAGACATTTAAAGGATCCTACGCCTTCTGTCCCCATACAGCGAGCTGTTTGACCCCACTCTGATGTGAAAGCCTGTCCCAGCTGGAGAAAAGAGCGCTGGGGCTCAGAAAACTGCTGCTCCTCTGCAGCATAAAGGCGCGTCAGGTGCCTTTCAGCGCGCCGCTCCCCTGCAATTTAACGGCTTCCTCTCCCAACATCTTACAGAAAAACCAACCCACATTATTTCCACAGCCAGACTGTTTTTATTATGAAGCGAATTCTATTTTCCCCAAAGCAAGACGTGTGGAACAAGGAACGTGGGAAATGCGTGTTCCAGCAACAGGAAATACGCAATGTTTCCTCTGGAGCGAGGTCGTGCTGGGCACATTTCACTGTTTTATAATAGCAACGCGCAGACGGGGACCGCTTGACATGGTGTCACAAACGAGCCCTTCTACGTTTGGAAAACCTTTTCCTAATAGGGAAACTACAGTGAGTGGCTACACAACTGAAATGGCTGCGCGCAGCAGCGAGAGAGTGTGCGCGCCTCCAACAACCAACACCAGTTTGACTTCACATAAACTGTTTCTGTGAGTTCTTGTTTTTTTACTTTAAGTGCAGCAGAATAAAATACAATCCTAATACATTCAACACTTTCAAACTAAAAAAAAAACTCCATCGGTTCAGACTCACCTTGACAACATCGTCGTTAATACGCTTGGGGTCACGGTTGACCAGATCTATCTCTTTGGTGTGGACATCCTCTAGAGTCTTCTCATTCAGGCTGTCGTTGTCCATGTCTTTATTGTTCGGCTTGTATATGTTTCCTTGTTTTCGGATGAACGGCGAATGTAAAAACTCCTAAAAAAAAAGGATCGAAGGGAACAGAAAAAGAGGAGCGTCAGAGGAGGAGGAATAGAGAGCAGTGCGCCGAGAGGGGAGAGAAAGCTGGAGCTCCAAGTCACAGGCTTGCCCCAGCAAACAGGGATGGGTTTAAATTAACAGAAAATGAAGCACCACACCCCTGCGCCCAGCCGCAAGGGGTCCTCACCACCCAGATAGACATACAGCATTTAGAGATTTTTACGCTGTGAGTTTAACTTGCGCCACACCTGTAACTGTGGCAATAGCTTATAGAAATGCACTAAAACTCATTTCCCAAACACAAATGTGTCATATTCTCAAAGGCTACTATCTCAAAAACTATCTACATAATGTTTAATTTGATCTTAAGTGAGTTATATGTTCCTGATTGTGATGTGAGTTGTGAAAACATGCGGTTATTACAGTAACTTTCCGAGTAAACTGCTCTGAAAATAATGTGTTACCGATCCTAAATGCTTTTGTCACGGTCTGATTTAGACGCTGGTCCTATAGTTTCGATTCATGAGGACGATTGATTGTTTCCATGGAACAGATTTGCTCTTCTGCTTTTACGCACGGAGTATTATTAAACAAAAAGTCGATACGCTGCCTGTGGCCTTTCACACCAACATGTTTAAGTAAAATCAATGGATCTTCACAATTCCCTCAGCATGTCAGAGAAGAATTTGGACTATGTGCCAGAGGTTTAAAGAAACAGCTCTTGGAGAGAAAGTGGAATTTTCCCTCGTTTATATAATTTGCTAGTGTGGGCTGACTATAACCACTTTAGTTAGGAAGGATCAGCATTAGCTATACATTTACAGGACTAAATCAGCCACTGGTAACTGAGAACCATACTGTACCTCGTCTGTCTCTCCGTCCCTCAGTTCTCCTGTCATTATGTCCTCAGGTTTGAAGGCTTTCTCGCGTTGAAACGGGCGACACAGTGCGAGGGGGTGGCGCCGAACCAAATTCAGAAGGGCTTCCCTCAGAGAGCCTGGCAGTGGACTTATCCCTGGTAGCTCTGAACGTGACGGAAATGTAATTCCGGAACGTCGAGGGAAACCTCCAGTCTGTGTTTCTTGGGATCCCACTGAGAGTCACTGTGCGCTCAAAGGGGAGAGCTACCACGAAATCTGCACGACTGGAGGAGAAACTGACGTGATCTCACACCGGAGGGGTGTTGAGTGCATGGAATTATTTCATTTCGGGATCAAGGCAGAGAAAAATAACATACATGTTCAGAGTAATGTGGTCGTTTATTGGGAATGACCAGGTGTAAATGCCTTTTCTTCCTGACATGAACCATTTCAAGTTGTTTTGATGTAGTGGGACAAGATAATGAATAAAGAATTTCCTAAACAAATCTGTTAAAAACAAAATAGAAACAATAACCAGCAAAAGAGACAAATATTTCAGCTATGGGAGGTGTAATATTAAAACTTTGATTTAACATGTCATTCAACTGGTGGCATTCGACGAAAGCCACTGAGGTCTTCTCTTTGTTTTGTTTTGTTGTTGTTTAGCTTATTGAAAGTGAAACAGCTGGCACACCCTTTCAGAAAAAATCCCAAATCAGCAAAATTCAGTTACTGTTGTCACTGACTGGTGTGTGAGGAAGCAAAGTGCACGGATTTCATCTTATTTGTGCAGACTCGGTGGTGAGAACACTGAAAGTTGTAACTTTTATTTATCTATTTATTTCTTTATTACTGTGTGCTGCCTAAGTATTTGGCAAGCCACAAGGCTACAGGTCTGATGTTATTTTCAGTAGTTCAAGTACATGAGCTTACATTGATGCTTGTGCACTTCTCACTACTTCATCACTATTGCACAGATTACCACAAGATGAGAGAAATTTAGACGGAAACAATAGTTCCTATTGCTACAACCCCTAAATTCTTTATGTTTTGCAAAGAGACCAATTCAAGAGTTTTTTTCAAATGCAAACATAAGATTAAATATAACATAATCAGAAAATTCTGCTAAACTTAGGGCAATTTTTACTGTGAAACCTTGATTTTACAACATTAAGTAAATTGAAATAGTCTTTAGCAATCCGTCAGAAATTTGAAAGCTCTACATTGGATGTTTGCCTTTTTTTAAAACACATTTTCTGTCAAGGTGAATCAACACTGCAGTCATTGACCAGAGTAAACTCTAAATGAGCTTTGGAAAGTCTGGAGAACTCTTTCTTAGTGAATCACGCCCATAGTGAGGTAAAAAAATTTTTTTGCAGAATGCCACTAGTTTTTATTGAGAGTCTTAAGGTAATTCCCTTTGTCCAGAATAATCAACGTCACCATCCAGATTAAGCTAAAAGATTCTGGTTTCTCCAAACTGAGCACTGGTAGATGACAAAACTTTGAAATTGGTGAAAGAAGGAGGCATTGCTTCCTATGAACAATATGGGTGCCTTGTAAAAGTGGATAGAGAAGACATCCGATTCTAGAGGCAGACAATTAATTTTGATCTTTGACAGCATTAAATCCTTTTACAAAACAGGCTAATACTAATACAAACTGAGACCATTATCATAACTTGGGAGCCAAATAAGGTCCAAGACTGAATTTTACTCAGAATGTGCAGGTATCTTAAATAAAAATGATGGCAAGAAAGTATTTTGGCCTGAAATACCTTTAACCATGGTCAAAACATAGACAAGTATTTGTATGCAACAAGTAAACCTTTATTACAAAGATTTGGTGAGAAAGCCAGCTGTAAGGTGACTGACATTTACAATCGTCAAATATAGTTGATTTGACTTCTTAGCAGGTGAGATAGTTACTGTGTTTCTCTGCCTTAGGCATCCACCACCCCATAAAATCACTTTGACCCAAGGTGATGTAAGGTTTGAAAACAGAGTGTGGGAACTTTTATTTGCTCCACCTTCATTTTTTGACAGAATATGTAAATGTCACTCAGAACCTGTTTTGAAACCACTAATCATGTCTGAGTGCATCTTGTGAGAATCTGTGTGACAATTTGCAGTTCATGCATAGAAAACATTTTACTTAACAACATTTTGACGTAATCAATGTTCAAGGGCAAGGGCAAACAATAATTAAAACATTTCATATTTTTAGATAAACACATATTTATCTAAATAATTAACTCTATTTTACATAAAGATGAGAAAATGTACCATCAGCAAACTTGGATTCAATTCTGAGAACAACTAAAACACCGAATGCTTTTTTAAGAAATCAAAGAGCAAGTCGAAGATGTAGCGATGGACAAATAGCTAGAATCCTAATTTAATTCCTAAAACATGGAGATTTACGTATTATGAAGCCTCTTAAGTAAAAAATGACATAAACAAGTATGAGGTAAAGTAGAAATAAAACTGAGGCTGTGTGAGTCAATGTAAATCAACGGCTCTGAGTTGAGTTGTTCATAAATCATAAATGCAATTATCAAAGACCTTATCAAAGATCTGCAGACAAATTTTGCAACAGGAGATTACATCATTAGATGACTATTGTCTGTCATATTTTGGAAATTTGCGGTTGAGAATGTCAACATTGAGTTTTTTTCAGCCGTTTGGTATGAGGGCGAGGCAGCTATGGTTGGGTTACCATCCATCCATTGTCCACACTGTTTATTCCGAGTAGGGAGCTGGAGCCTAGTGACAATTTACAGCCGATATGTTATATATATCAACATTTTTGTTGATTTGACCTCACTATGGTTTGGGTTCTTCGTTTATGTTCAATCACAGCTAATCACAGCTGCAATCATCCAAATCAGACACCTACACACACAAAACCCCTCATAAACAACTACTGACCCACACACTATACAGTCACACATCATGTCCATCAACAAGCAGAATGCTAGTTGATGTAACTCCCCCCAGCCACCCAAAAAAGTATAAAGTAAATTATTTTATACATTTGATGAAAATCAAACAAATGAGTATATTAATTGATCTATAAGAGGAAGTCAATCAATCAATCAATCAATCAATCAATCAATCAATCAATCAATCAATCAATCAATCAATCAATCAATCAATCAATCAATCAATCAATCAATCAATCAATCAATCAATCAATCAATCACTCCAGAGGTGTATATTGGTGGGCACTCCTGGGGTCAGCAGCACTCCAGTCTCCACAGAGGTTTTGATAATAACTGAGTATCAAAATCTTTGTATCTGATCATAAATAAAGACAACACCTGGAATTACTTCACATGAAGTATGAAACATTACAAAATACTGCTGTAGAAATATGTAGAAATGTAGAAATATTTTGGACGGCGACCTACAGTGACTGCATTGCAAAAGCTGTGCAGGCCTGCAGGTCTACCAGCAAAGCCCCAGGTGATGTTCTATCAACCCGCACCTTTGTACAGGAGAACATCTTGTGCAATTTCAGCAAGTGATTCATGACATTTTTCTGGCACTCAGCTGTATATCACAATCCCACTCATCTTCTGTGGCAAAAAGGAGAAATCACTCAAAGAAGTATTACCTTTGTGAAAAATGTATTAGTTTTGCTCAATAAACATGTTATTCAAAGACTATTTGGCCATTTAAAAAGCTTCATTCCAATCTTAAGAGAAAAGCAAATCAAAAGAAGAAAATAAAATCCAGTCAGTTTTTCTTAAGAGGTTGAATTTATATATATGTCTTTAATCTAGATGTCATTACAACAGGGCTGATAGAGTTCAATATGGTGAAGAATCTCTTAATATTTGTACCTATCTTTTTAAAATCTATGTTTAATTGCACAACCCCATCTATTTTTAATATATCCATGGAAACGTGAAACTAAACACAATATAGTACAGTCAAAACCTGAGCACCATTCCATATATTATCCAGATTGAGTTGGGTTTAAAAATTCAGCTGATTGAAGTGGTTACATTTGAACCACTTCAAACAGCTGAATCAAAACAAACAGTAAATGCTTGGATGTGCTTCCTGTTCCTGTTACTGTTGGAATATCTGGATAACCATCCGCTATGCCGCTTGTTTTTTGCCTTATTGCCTCTTAAATTGCCTAAATGATCTGATCCCTACCAATGCTGAGAGCGTTCAATTTAAAACCGAACCCAAATAGTTGATCAACTAGAAAACAACTTAATGATATTTTTGATGGAGTTGTTTCACAGTGTAACATAGTAACTCTAGCGCTGAGTTTGTTTTTATTTTGGTCACTAATTTTCATGTAATTTCAGATCCTGCTCTTCCCTGCCATGCAGTCTCTCATTGCCCTCACCTGGTTCTCTCCGCCCATCTCCTCATCTGCAGTTCGTTAGCTCATTTGGTCCAGTATAAGTATTTATACCAGTTAATTTCCCCTTCATCCCTGCCAGATTGTCTTGTGTTGGTCTGTGCCAAACTTTCCCGTATTTACCTGTCCTGCCTACCTGTTCTGACCTCGCTTTTCTCAGACTTCGGATTCCTGCTTGCCCATTATCTGATTTGTTTAATCTCCTGGTTCTGATCTCCTGGTTTTGACCCTGCCTGTTTTTGGACCAAGTAAACTGATTTTCCCTTAAAACTTGCCTGCCACGTTGTCGTGCATTTGGATTCTCTGCTGCCAGGACCAGTGGTCGTGACAGAAGCTACACAAACCTAAGCAATGATGTTGCACAGTCTGGCAGCAGAATAGCTCCTTGGGTCTAAGAAAATATCTTTGATGTATTCAGATATGTTTTGTATGTAGTCAATGCTACCAGTCTCTAAAGAGTCGAAACACAAATCGAATGCAATTTGATGCAATGTTTGTTTATTTTTAGACAGTGAATCCAAAAGCGGCTTGAATTGGTGATGACAAATGCCCATGTCTGATGATAAATTAACATTTGAGTATCAAACAAATGCTCTTTAGTATTTGCTAAACTACTTATTGTGCATAGCAGTTATACTGGCCTAAATGTAAACCAAATCAAATCCACTGCAAAAGGGTGAAATTCATGTTGCTTTCTGGAGAACAAGCAAAATATATCTAAACTGCTGAATAAAAGTATCGGTCTCTGCTCTGCTGAGACTTGAACCAAACTCTTCTTTCCTTTTTCTTAATACACACTTAAGAAAGAGATATAGAGAATTATATTATATGCTGTCTAAAAGCAAATGCCTAACATTACTGTCAATGCTCTATGCACAATATTGACAATATCAATACATCATCAACACAGTAATGTAAGCCTATAAATATGTGTTGATGTAAAAAAAAACATCACTCTAACTGGTTGACAGCTCTGATTCAGCTAACAGTATCTACCTTATAGTTGAATGCTATGCATTATCATTCATTAATTATCATTCATATATATATAAATAAATGATAATTAAATTAAACAGCAGTTAATTACATTTTTTATCATAAACATCCATAAATCTCCATTTGCTGATTTGAAACACATTTGATGCATATGTGGTACATGAAACATTACAAAATAGCCAAATAAATGTTGTCAACAGTTAAAGGTTATTAAGTTTTAACTTGATTTGGCATTATTCGAACCCTAATACGTACACCCTGGAGAACATGACCTGATGTAGCAAGGTGCAGCATTACAGACATAACTTAAGCACATAAAATCTATACGCATGAAAGTACATTTTAGATAAATGTCACATAACAGGATTTCATATTTAGCTTTATGAGAGCTATTTGAATTACTCCAACTTTTACTATTATTCTAATTCCGGCCAATAGCTCCTTCTACTGTGGGACAGACAGGGGTCTGTGTCAGTTTTCTGTAACTTGTGTTTGAATGGAGGACAAACATTTTCCCATGCTTTGGAATAGCGGAGTTACAAACACGTCCATCAGACCGTTCCATACTTTCTGCAAAGATGGCAAGAACATCATGACACTCTGAATTGTGGGCATCGCCAACCTGCCGAGACAAGGCAAACAAAAAATTCTTTAAGAATGTAACAGTACTGTATGTGGTTATTGGATCTCCAGTGATGTCAATCTCTGAGCTTTTCAATGTTTGCAAAATAGAGAATTTTAAGTTGTTTACACAAGTGGCCTTCCTACACTCAGTAATGTTATTTGCATGAAGATTAACTTGGATGAAAAGTTTGACTTCGGTAGCATGAACATTCTCCACAAATGGTCAAATGAGCTGATCTAGACTTATAAATCAACGAATAGTGTTCAGTATTTTCTATTTGTGGTTAGCAAGACTGATTAGATAAATCCTAAACACAGACAAACCAACAAACAAAAACAACCACAGATACTGAGTTTAACAGGGATTATCTAGTTTACAGATTAACCCAGGTTTACTACTAAAGAATGGCAGACATAACACTGTAAAATGAATCTGAATGCATTGTTCTGGAATATTTATCATGAAAGGGATGCATCACAGCTATGATCAAGCATACTAATACTTTTGTATTTTACAGTAATAGTGAAACAGAATGATCAAAACATCTCCTTACCAGATATGAAGACAGCTAAGCACTCCAAAAACTAATCCGAGGATGAACGCCATGGGTACGGCCAGCAGTGTGGTCAGCAGGCGGTAGCAGAATAATTTGACCAGCTCAAATGCGGCATGACTTCCAATCCAAACTCTGTCGAAACTGTGTGTGGAAATGGGTTCCGCAATGACATCTTCAAAGCCCACCTGTTGGGTGATAAAAGCCACGGGTCAAACGATTAACCTCAGTGAATAGTCCAAAGGCTCAAGCAGGAAACTGTTTAGAGATGACGGATCGACGCGCGACGGATACTTCCAGGTATTCAGGGTTCTTATACCGCTTTTGTCAAGAGTAGTTTTCAAAAACTTCCCGTGTGCAAAATAATTCAATTTTTTTAGAGTTACGACCCTCTGAAGTTTTACCTGCACAAACAGTCCCCAGACACTGCACAGACTGTACCTTCATATGCGCGTTGACATCATTTAGATCTCGATCCGGAGCCGTTGTCCAAAAATCCCCTTTTATAATAGGCTCGATGGACCTGTTGAATTCATATTCGTCCATAATAATACTGGTATCCAATTTTTCCCTTTCTAACCCCATGTTTTTAGGTCAGATGTGGAACAGACGGCAGGGGGAGAGAAGCTCGCGACGGGCGTCGCGCGCCGGACTGAGAGGCACTCCGCCCCGTATGGAAAGCAGCGCAGCGGCGCGCCGAGAAGACACAACAAACTCATGTTACTTCCCACGATTATTCCAGCAGTCCAGGCCACAGTCTACTGTATATGTGCGTGTGGGATATGTGTTGCGAATATATGTTGGCTTGCAAAGCAAACAAGCCTTTTACGGCCATGTGATTCAGTGTGATTACTCCTCAGAAACGTTCCCCCTTCAAAAGAGAAGAGATATAAGCCTTTCCTCTATCTTACATCTGTGAATTTATGGATAGGGATGCGAAAAATGTAACCTCATCTTAAATAGGAAACATCACTAATCTGTTTCTACAAGCCTGTAATCTCTGAGGAAAAAGAAACACCTATGTTTGTTTTCTTAGCATTATCCTAAAACAACAGCTTGGTATGGGCTCTGGAGGAAAAGGCATTGCTACACCTATTAAATTGATTTATTGTGTAGGCTATTCTATTTCAGTTATTCGTCTACACTAATTTATTGATTTGACTTCTTCATGCTTTAAACATACCAAACAGCCAATGTTTTTAAAGGGCAGGACTTAATATGTCTAAATAGGAACCACAGGAAGACTTTTACCTCCCATAGCTAATACTTCGTATGATGTTAAATATGTGTAAATATGAGGACAATGGGTTTATATTACTAAAATCTCAGCAATATATGGCATATTTATGAAATGTATTTAGATTGTACATTTTCAGAATACTGTATGTATTGAAAAATGATAGAATGCAGTCATACATTTTTTTGGGGTTGTTTGGAGTTCTATTCTTCTTTTGACATCTGACATGTAGATTTAGATTTATTGAAACAACAAAAATTTCTTTAGTGTAAAATGTTCCACGTACAATGAGTTGTTAAAGTGGCTATATAACAATTTTTAGAGGATGATCTGCTGAGCACCATGAGCATTCCTTAAAAGTCATGTGACTACTCAACATTTATGGGACTCTTCAAAACCCCTGACGTCACAGGAGCTCTTTTGGAATGTTCTTGGATCTGTTTGGTATCACGTGAGAACCAGGTTCGGAAAATAGCAGCACCTGGATGATAAGTATAATTGGTTAAAAAAAAAAGAAAAAAATTAAATAAAGTCTTTGAAAGTGAGAATGATGAAGTATAACATAAGATCTGCGATTGCAAGATAACCACATCTATTTAGTAAGCAACCAAAAGGAGAAAGGGAAACATTTTTCAATCATTGTTGATCCTCCCTTGAATCATACTATATCAGGGAGAGTCAATGTCACTGCTAAATGTTTATTTAAGTAAGTACGGCTGTCCTGTTTATTAATGTGGAAGATTCAGCATCCTTACTAACTAGTGGACAGAATGTAAACAACAAAACATTTCATTTCACACAAGGGCTTATAAATTAAACAAAGTAGGCCCAAACAGTAACAGTCAACTAAGCACAGCACAGGGATGGTGAGTATTTTGGACAGAGTGATCCCTGGTCATGAACATGGTGACAATACAAGACCACAATCCTCGTGGATTAACACATAATAGACTCTACTGAAAGGCGAGCATTCAGCTGGCGGCTGTGTTGTGGGGGTGTGGGTTGCGAGGAAGAACAGTATTGACATATTTATATGTGCATATGGGAGAGAAAAAGTGGCAGAGAAATACATTGTTTCTGGTTTGTGTTACTGTGTGGATACCTCAAGATTTTTGTGCAGCCGGCAGCAATTTCTCTTCACTCTAAATCTTAAAATTTGTTGAAATTTGATTAATTGTTAGAGCTGTCTACCCTTTAGTAAAAGACTGACTTTATTGATTTTTTAAGAATTCCCATTTTACACACCATTCCAACATTTTTTCCAACAAAAGGTGTTGTGCTTAACTTTGCTCACTCATGATTTAGTTAAATTCTTATCATTTCTTTCCACAGTAAAATTATCCAACATCTTTTGCATTCTGTCCAACATATTGCTACAGCCCCAGTCAGGTTTCTGACCTTACATTAGCCTACAAGCATGGCAGGTTAATATTGAATTAACACAATAAACAGCCAAAGAACATCTAGTGCAACATTTCCTATACACCTGCCCACCTACATGGAATACAGCGGAGTGCTTCCGATGATTTAATAAGAAACAAACGCTTTGTCCAGGAGTTTCCAAAGGGAACAATGATATCAGCTGACCCATTGCACACAGGGATTTCCTGTTACACCCAAAAGACCATCATCACATATTACTTTGAGTTTGATTGGGTTAAAAGTGTGAGCTTGTTTACTTATGTGTATACCATGTGGGCTTGTGCTTGCATTTTAGCATGGAGAAATGTGTACATATATGTTTCTGCACATAAGTTAATTTGTGACTAAGAGGGAGTTGATGAGAACACCAAAACTTTTCTGTACAATTAGTCTTGAGGCATGTTTAGGAAAATCACCACTTAAATGAAATTAAAAACATTTAATCATAATTCAGATTACACTATAGAATAGTTTCATAGACAAGGAACAAGGTGTCAAAATTTCAAAGCAGAACTCAAACACCTTAATCGCAGTGAACAAAAGTTCCCACTTAAAACTTTTTTATTAAACAAATGACCCAATAAACTGCCAGACAGGGATTTAAATCCAGTTTTATGTTTTGATTTGTTTAAAAACAAACATACAAATTGGTCGTGATAGCATTGTTGTTCAGACATGGGTCACTGGGGCCACCCTCTGGAGCCAGGGCTGGATTTTGTGGCCTGTCAGCAAGTGCCTGGTGGCTGGGACTTTGCACATGGGATCTAGTCTAGCGTAGCCCGAAAGGAAAACATAGGTCCCCCTATCAGTGAACCCACCACATGCAGGATGGGCTATGAGGGGTCAAGTGCATTGTGGTCTGGAAGGCAGCCAAGCATGGGGGGTGCAAGCACTGGCAGTATGATCCTCACCTGCCACCTCTCTTTAGAGACATGGATTGTCACCTTTCTGGTGGAGAGGAACATGAGCTAGTTCATGGGTTGGGTGGATCCGGCTAGATATAGTCAGACTAACCTCAAAGCACAGCATGGGTTCAAGAACCATTGTCCTCGGAAATGATTGTACCCTTTTCCACTCTGGAGTTGCTCCTGGTGAGAGACGCTTAGTGTGTGTAGGCACATTTATTGACTGGAGCTTGGTTCCTGGACATTGGGGTTTACCTCAGTGGATGAAAGGGTAGCCTCCCTTCGCTTTCATATTTGTCAAGTGGTTCCAACTTTTTTGTTTGGAACTGACCTGCAGGTTTCCCCCACTTGCAAAGGATGATTTCTTCCAGAGTCCACAGGATTTCACTCAGACGCATAAGTTGATTCTTTCCTTTTCCTCTTTTATTTGAAAGTTTGTTGAATCAACAATATTAGTAATAGTCATAACAGCAGGTTAATCAAAAAGCTCCATGGTGGCATGCCCGTTGATGAGATTCGCCTGGAGTTCCTTAAGAATGTGGGTGCTGTGGGGCTGTCTTGTTTGACACACCTCTGCAGCATCAGATGGACATTGGGGGTAGTGTATCTGGACAGGCAAACTGGGGTGGTGGTGATTGGAGGGTGTGTTCCAACTATAGGAGGATCATACTCTTCAGCCTCCCTGGTAAGGTCTATTCAGGGGTCCTGGAGAAGAGTGTCAGTCAGATAGTCAAATCTCGTCTGGAGGAGGAGCAGTGCAGTTTTTGTCCTGGCCATGGAACCGTGAACCAACTCTACACCCTCTTCATGGGCCTGAAGGGGACAGGGGGGTTTGATCAACTAGGCAGTTTGCTGACTTTGAGTACCTGAGCAAAGTGGCACTGTGTAAAGTGACCAGGGAATACTCTGTGAGTATGGAGAATTAGACCTGTACGGCCTGGACATGAGCTGTCTGGTCCCTGTATGGCCGGTGCCTGAGTTTGGTCCACATTTCCGGCAGTAAGTTGGATTGCTTTCAAGTGAGGGTTGGGGACAGCCAAGGCCGCCCTTTGTCATGATTCTGTTCATAACTTTTAAGCACTGAATTCCTAGGAGCAACCAGAATGAGAATCAGCACCCCCGAATCTGAGACCATGGTCCTCAGCCGGGAAAGGGTTGAATGTCCTCTTTGAGTCAAGAATGAGGTCCTGCCCCCAGTGAAGAAGTTCAAGTATGTCAAATTTTGGCTGTAATTACTCATTTTAACACTGTTTGCTATGATATAACCCATGTAAATGACTGATTGTCTTTTAGAAGTATACTTTTGTGTTAAACTTTCTGGCTGTTCCCACAGATTCCTTTGTTTCTCTTTTTGTTGCAGAAGACACTCTTTAGGTCAACACGCACACACTTTGTTACTACATTCCAATGTCATTGGCATTAATTAGGACCTGGCCTATTTATGTCACAGGTAACTGGCCAATAGCACTCGGTTGTGTCCAGTCCTCCTTTTGAAGGGGTGGGCCCAGCTCAGAAGACAAGCCCAGGAGAGCCCGGCGCTGATATACTTTTCCTGTGACCCAATAAATGTCATATTTGTACTCTTGATCTACTCTGGTTTATTCTCAGGTTTCCAACTAAAGAATCAGGCTAACAAGTATCTCAGGGTCTTGTTCATGAATGAGGGAAGGACAGAGCAAGAAATCAACAGGCTGATCAGTGTGGCATCAAAAGATATGCCGACTCTTCATCGTTCTGTTGTAGTGAATAAGGAGCTGAGCCCAGATTGCACATATAAGTGGCTAAAATGAGTTTCCTCCATTGTGTGGTTTGGCTTTCCTTTAGAGGTAGAGTGAGAACCTCGGTCAGGGTGCACTTCAAAGTAGAGCCGCTGCTCCTAAACATCTAAAGAAGCCAGATGAGGTGACTTAGACATTTGGTCAGGATGCCACCCTGGTGAGGTGTTCCAGGCACGTTTCACTGGCAGTAGACCTTGGGGAAGGCCCAGGACACGCTGGAGGGACTATGTCTCATGGCTGGCCTGGGGACACCTCAGGATCCTGGTAAATGTGGCTGGGGAGACATGTCTAGGCTTCCCTACTCTGGTTGCTGCCCCTACGACCTGACTGTGGATAAGTGGAAGAAGATGGATAGGTTATTGCAATTGGTTTGTCCACCCAAAATTAGGTCACCTGCTTTTTTTTAAAGAGAAGCATTGATTCAATGATACAATGTCACAATCATATATTTTTTATTATTTTTTTCTTTTTTTTCAGCTATTTTTTAAAAGAAAATTATACGCTCCCAAGAAAAAGCAATGTTTTTTCCACAATACCTCATTTGAAACCAAATAATTTTTTAATTACCAAACTAATTTCACTACACTTATTTAATATGAGGGTTCTTCAATAAACACAATACATTTCAACTGCCCTTTAAGCAGCCATCATAATCTATTACATATGAAAAAAAAAAGCAGCAAAGAGTTTAAAACTGTAGATCAGGATGGTCTGAGGTTCCCTCTCAAATAAAAATATAGGGAAAATTGTGCCTGAGGGGCTACAAGAGTAAGTGTAAATGCATCTGATAGAAACTTTTTTGTGATTATAACTCATATACTGTATGCTGTCTACCAAAATGCCCACCAAATGATTGAATTATGTTACCTAATGATTACCCAATAAAATAGCTGTCTGTGAAAAGAGTATAGCAGAGAGGGTTACTTTACACAGTGTATCTTTTGGCAATGGTTAAGCACATAGCAAGTGATATGAAACTAGACAAGTAAAAGTTGGCACCCTACGTATGTACAGCATTGTGAAAATCCCCAGCTGCACCACTGAAAGATTTTATATACAGGCTCACCTCTAGGTCAGTCAGCACAAAGGTTTTACTGTCTGACACTTTTGTATGATTTCAAACAAGGCTTTTCTACGACTGTTTCTCTCACACATTATAATTAGGTATACTATATGAAAAGTGTTATGTGGTTTCTTAATCAGTTACATGTAGCTTTTTATTTTTAGCTAGAAATGTTTACTGTTTTTATTGTAATTTTGAGAACAACATTAAAAAACAGAATTTGAATATGTTGAATTGTGTCAGACATCAGCTATGCACATACTTTCCAAACAAGATAAGTGATCTGTCTATGGGTTGTAAATAGGAACACAGTTAAGATTCATAAGCAGTTCAAGTTCCAAAAAACTAAGAAAAATAAATACATTTAAAAAAAGGGCAGGTCTTTTGCCTCTGGCAAAGCACAGGCCAATGTATCAATCTGTCTAAGGGTTGTAAATAGGTACACAATTAAGTTTCATAAGCAGTTCAAGTATAAACAAACAAACAGAAAAAAAGAACAGGTCTGTTTTTTTCTGGCTTCTGCCTTTGGCAAAGCAGAGGCCAATGTCTCAATCTATAGCCTTCCCACCAGGTTTACCAGCACCACCTTACAGTCTTTTCTTTTAAATCTATTTCCAGTTTATTGCCTTTATTCTTATTGACATTGGCACTATTAGATAAACCCAGACAAACCTGGAAATTGTAACATGGTGAAGGATTTTATCCACCTGCCCCCTGTTTCAACTCCTGCTATTTGTACCAATGTTAATCTTACCAACCAATAGCAACACCAGTAATGTTCACGTCATAAATAACGGAAAAAGGGATTGGGCTTTTGATTTTGAACATATATCAAACCTAGAAGAGAAAGCAGTAACGATGAATTAATTCATTGTAAATATGTGGCAGCTGACACAATTTTAGAAACATCTCTATACATCTCAATGTCTGTCTTTAACTTTCTGCATGCTATGCTTTTAAAATAGAAATGTATGCTAGCAGAAGCCTCGCAACGGCTTCAAATTGGCCATGACCAAATTTTTCGACATCCCATTTGAACGAGATACATTTTGGTGATGGAGCTAACCACCACACTGCTGAAAAAGCCATTTGTTTGCTGATAATTACGTTTCATATTATTCCCTTGGCAAATTTTCATTTACATATTAATTTGATGCTCTGATACTTTGTGGTTATAAACTAAAAAAGCAGCTATCCTTGTGGTGTTTTTGAGTCAATGGACCTTTTATATCACTATTGCACCTTAGTTTGAATATATTTGCTTCCTTGCCTCCCATACACACAAAAGCATGTATACACACACAGGCACAGAACAATTTTCAAACCCAATTGAAATAGAAAAGGCATAATGAATTAAAAAGGAAAAGGAACATCAGTGACTTGCTGACCTGTGATGATGTTTTTATTCTGAAATTAATTGTAATTTTAAATTGTTCTTAGTAACTCATCATTATGGAACTCAGTCTTGGCTGTCTGAACACTTGAAAGTACAATAGGAAGTACAATAATGGTGCTGTGCATGATCCAACAACAGCTCTGCATACTTTTCAGAACTTTCATCATGAGAGAAAAAAAACGTCTTCTTTCACCTGACTCATCACGTAAAACTTCTAATTCTTTGTTCGCCATCCATGAAAGTAAATTATATCCCTTTGGCACAAAGCATGAAATCTCTATAAGCCATAGGATGACAAGGTGTCTTAAACAAAATGCTTTGTTCCATTTAAAAAAAAAAAAAAAATTACAACTAAGTCATTAAAAGAACTTATTCCATTAATGATTTCTATAAATGCATTAGCAATACATGCAATTCCAGAGTTTAGTAACTTGTCATGCTGAATATTTGCCATGAGTCAGCTTTGGTTTACATGGGCATGAAAATAAATAAACCACTCCTCCTGCGCAACAGGCACAGACAATGCGGGTTCATCAGGATAAATAGTTGGCAAAAATCGGCACGCATTTTTAGAATAATGTTTTCTTTCCACTCATCATGGCAGGAAATTGTGCTTTTTCATCTCCCTCAAAACAGAAGGAAATGTGGACTTTCAGGCAACTAATGAGAGTGAAAGCAGGTGAATGTATGCCTTGAAGAAAAAAACGTTTAGTGTATCATCATGAATTGCTGTCTCAAATTTTGTGTCTACCCAAATTTGAAGTAATTAATCACAAAACTTTAAACTCTCATATACAAGGTGGAATAATTTAGCTTGGGAAAAGTAACAATAAGGGTTTTGAAATATGTTCATGCATGTTTGTGGAAGGTTTTTTTTCTAGGTAGATGCATGTATGCTTAAAGTTCCAACTCTAAGTTGAATGCAAACTGTCCCAACTAAATTTAACATCAAATATGCCCTTTCACATTCCTGTTCAGGAGATTCTTTCCAGAAGTCCTCTACCATTTAGAGAAGCAACAACAGCATTTCAAAGACATCAAAGAATTTGTGCAAAAAAATGTATTTCTGGATTTAAAGCAGTAAGAAGCCTATTTCATACTTATTTGTGGCCATGCCATGCCATTAAAGATTCAGTTTGTTTTGGAAAATGGTTTGAGGGGCTTTTGAGCTTGTTGTGAAACTTTTCCATTGCTTAGAACAAATGAGACAGTCAGTGCTTCAGTATGCTTGGGCCTGTTGGGACAATTCTTTTTCCGAAACTAATTTCCTCCCTCTCGTCTCTCAATGCTTCCATCACATCAGGAAGAGGTGCTGAGACAATATAATATATGAGTAAGTTCTATCCTGATACTGCTTCTGCAAAGCTGTGTCTTAAACTTTGTGTTTACAGGACCAGTCAACATTCTGCACAGGGTCACACAGAGACAAACAACCATGCATACATTCCTATCAGCAATTTAGAGTCTTCAAATAACATGCATATTTTGCACTGTGGGAGGAAGCAATAGTATCTGTAGAGAGCCTATTTAAATAACTTCAGAGAATGGTCTGACTTGCACATTTTGGAAAGCGCTGATAACCGTTGTTGTGATTTGGCACTATATAAATAACATTGAATTGAATTTAACAGAGAGAACATGCAAACTCCACTGAAAAAGGCCCCTTTGCACTAGTGATTTGAAACCAGCAACCCTCATTCTAGTAGTTTAGCCCTTGAAGACGTTTAAAAGGGACATTGTGTAGTATTTTAAATATTTTTTTAGCTACAATTATTTTCTTCATGAATGTTTCCTCATTTGGAGTAAAATACCTCTGCAATGATCTGACTTCTCCTCATAAGCAAAGAATTTCCTATCTGTACATACATAGTACGGGTAAGTCCATGGAGGTTTCCATGTTGTTCCACCCTTTTTTAGAATGCAAAATACAATTTTACCATGAGATGGGAGAAATTCCTACACCGTGTACCTTAAAACCTTTTCAATGTAAATACATTAACAAATAACCCATTTCAAGCTACATTAGTGTCATTTTTTTTATTGCTACTGTTATATTATTGTATAAACAAAAACAGAAGCAAATTCAAATTCAATACTCAATGTTAAGTTGAATTTTATCAAGATATCAAGAGTTATGATGGGAGATTCCATGGTTGAACAGTATAAACTGAAATTGGAAAAAGGCAATCAAATTACCGGACATAGGAACTGAGAGATGTTGAGCGATAAATCAATTGACCTATTTCTTGTTTTCTTGACAATACATGTTTAAATGAGGTACCAGAACAAGAGTTAATCCATTATGACGAGGTGGGAACAGAAAACTATTTAAATAAAGTGAGTTTGAGTTCTTGATAAACTTTTTGATATAATTATCAACATTTACTGTCCAGGTTCTGTACTTAGATGAAATTGGTGCTAATTGTTAAATGAATCATACAAAATACAAATTAAAACACTTGTAGTGTGACTAGTCTGTACATTGGTTAATTAGGACTCAAAACACCCTTCATATAGTCCAGAAAATAAAGATAAATGGGTTCAAGATAGTCCAACCTGTTCTCAGTGGGAAAGAAAAGTCTACATGAGCCTAAGCCAATAACATATGAGGTGATGTCACCACATGTGCCTGCGTGCACTGAGGCGCTGTTTCTGCATGAGCAGAAATAAAACAGTCAGTGCGAGTTCCAAGACAGAAAGCACATAGCTGTCTATCTTTTCCTATCATGAATATAAGTTGCAAGAGGATACTAACCAATTATTTTAGGTGACTGTATGATGCTACAGGTCATGGCCCCAGTCATGAAGGCCAAGGATGGTCCAGACTTTTATTAAAAGGCCAATTGGCCAGCACGTGTCCTGATGGATACCAAACAAGAAGAGAGGAATGAAAATGGGACACACCACATCCAGGAGGGGGACAGGGTAGAGGACAAAACTTTAACCATTAGCTAATGAAGACAGGAGGCAGAGATTACATATTTATGTTTCTTCAAGATGAGTAACTACCCTACTCAAAGAGGAAACAAGAAAGGTCTCATGGTCCATTGCAGCGCCATAACACACATTATCAATGACACTACAAAGTTCAAAACAGTACTAGAGCTTCAAACCCAAGCACCAAGGTATCAAGCTTGCCAACAGTTCACAGGTGAACAGTGTCGCAAAGATGCGGAGAGACACTATTCTGTTTGCTGGACAGTGAAGGACAACAGGAGAAAACCAGGCTCAAGCAAACACTATACATCCCATTGTTTCCACAAACAAAGCCGCGACAGCCAAACAGAGCCAAAGTCCACCTAAAAGACTGTGATGTCACAAGGATGGCAAAATGTTAAAAAATGTTGTGCATGGTAGACTGTATAACCAGAGCACAATCGAGGCAAAAAATGTTGATGAATTGTATGGCTGTCACAGTATCAAACAGGGCACAAGATACTTACAAAATTATTAAAAGTGCTTACAGGGATTTCAATACAAAGGAAATATGACAAAGCCAATCAAAAATGTGAAATATGCAAATTTCAAGTTCAAGTTCACACAAAGAAGAAAAAGACGGATAGATGCTAATGCTGAAACAGTACTATAGCTAGTACTGTGGTCCTATCAAACCAGCAGATTAAGATTGATGTCTGTATTCATGCAGTATCATTTACTGTTGACTAGAGTGGGATGACTTTTCCATATTCTGTAAAAGCAAAAAGTGACACAAGGAAAGCTACAGAAGAAAATCATATCAGATGTAGCTTCACATGGAAAGTTAAAGTGTAAGGTCAGAAAGGGGTGTAGAACATATTTGGCATAATTTCCAGTCTTTACTTTGGTGTAACAGAATAAGTCACAAAACAAGTGTACAGACAGAAGATCAAATCCTTAACAGGTGTTACTGTAAGCAGCTACAGCAAACACCTTATCATGTTTTCACCGGAAAATAATTTTACTCTTAATGCTAGGTGTACAAGCAAGAAAAAATAACATGGATTCCAGATGTGATAGGAATCTTTGTTTGCTATGATAAATATAGTAGCACATAATGTGTATCATCCTGAGACAGGAACCTTTTTAAAACATAGGCTAAATCTGTCACCAAATATAGCTCAAATGGCTAGACTAAGACAGATTAAGATACACCTAAGAGCATGGTGCTGTCAGGAACAGCCTAAAGACAGTAAAGAGTCTAGTGTAAAGGAGACTTCTGAGGAAGGTCCAATCCAGACAGATAGTACTCAGAAAGAAGATGGAGACATGAGATATTCTAAGGGGCAGAGGAAAGTTCCAGAATGCTTAAAGTACCAGTGTAAATCCAAGTGTAATAATTAAAAACAGTGAAAATACAGATTGGATGGTTCAGGATCCCTGAATATATATTTCTTGATGGGGTGTACCAACATTAACACAGAAATTATCGTAATTTACAAAATATCTCTCCTTGTGTTATGAACAAGATTGATGCTATTGCATAACATTTCTTAATGTAACAAAAAAAAACTTAAGATGGTTTATAAAGGTGTAATATTTCCAAAGAGTTGGTCAGTATTGCAGCTAAAAACCTAAAAAATAAATGATATGCTCCTTGAATAAGGTTGTCAGCCTTTAGTGTGCAAATGAACTCTCATTCCTGAGGCACATCCACACCTGACAAACATATGGAGGGTGCGGCAAACGAGGAAGCCTGTAGTCACTCGACACTCTGCCTTACTGACACACACAGACCCTTAGGTAGTATTCCACAGAAATCTAACCCTGAGCTGTGAATGATGCTTTCATAAGAAATAGTCCCAGGTGGACAGCTTTCAAAATGATACAAAGAATCCTTTTAACATGGATGGGTAAATCACTGTTTTTCATAATTCTACTTTGTAGGAGAGCTTTCTCTGTAGAAGGAGCGCACTTTTATCCAGATTGTTTTCTTAAAAAAGTGTAATACAACCCCATTTGCATTCTTATGTAAAGTTTTTAACTGTACACCAGAAGAATGCAGAGACGTCTTTCATGCTTGTCTAGTTTATGGCCATGGAACAAATTCGATGAACAAAATATTTTTGTTCAACTACTGTTTAACTACTGGACATCAGATTCAGAATTTGATTCCAGAAATTCTGATAAACTTCCTATACAATCAAGTTATAGGGGCGATAGCTTGGAAACATACTAATTTGTAGATGAAGAATTTTTCAAGTTTGATAGCTGTGTATTTTTTACATTTTGTGAGAAGGGAAAGATTAAAATTTTAGTCTGTTTTCAAGAGTGAATGAACACTGGTAATGTTGTTTACACAACATGTTGTTTACACAACATTACCATATTGTGTAAACTGTATCTTCCAGATTTTGTTATTCGAAAGGGGAGAGAATTGACTCTTTATGTCAATACATTACATCCAGAGGAGGGAAACCCAAATTAAAGATAAAACATGAGATTCCAGTGTAGGATCACAGGACAAAATCTTTGGTAGTTCACAAGAAAAAGGCTCTAAAGCTATACCTTTTACGTGTTACTCGTGTTATTCATCAGCACTGATATCATTTGTCAGCACAATAACAATGTATGGCTCAATGTTCCTATGTTGATAACTCTCAAAGACTCTCCAACACTGGCTGGATTTTTCTTTGCTCACAGATGCTGATAATGTTGTCGAAGGAGATGCCAGAGAGTGAAAGTTCATTAACCTTTTTGGCATACAAAATACCTGAGAAAGAACAATATTTGATTTGCAATCAGTCACTGCTTTTTTGGACTTCCCTTCTCAGGCTACTTTGTATGTATTTCTGTAGCGATACAATCCATGATATCATGCTAAAAATTTTGAATCTTAAATATTTACAAAAACTATCTCCTTTTATCAAGCATTTAATTGGCATGCCAATTTAAGGATTGAATCACAAGTCAAAATCTGGTTCAAACAGCATCTTGAATTTGTATGATAAGGGAAACATGACTGTACATGTTTGAATAGTTTTGGTCATAAATTTTTGATAGGCCTAGAAACGCAGCTCATTGCCTGGGAAATGCTGATGATAGAAGCAAGTATCTGGGCTCTATCTAATCCAGATGGTAAATTGTTAAATCTCTGTACAATGAAGACTTGGAAGGAATAGTTTCTGTGCTGTGAACAGACGGTTGCCATGTTGGGAAAAATCACAGGCAGCAGTCGAAATAAACAATCCTTCTCTGAGTCACAGGCAATCCTCCCTAACCACACGGGCCCGATCTCACCAGTAAATGGAATTCCCTCACCAAAATCATCCTGACTCATCGGCTATTACTCTTACTCATTTGCTCGCTCACTTTTAGTTGTTCTTTAGTCCTCTGCTCTCTTAGTTTCTCGCTCTAGTCCTATAGTTAACTTCTCTCTACATTTTCTGGCCTTCCTCTTAAATGCCTGGTCAGTCATTCAGATATGATAAAAAAAAAAGAAGTCCTGAGTGATATTTTAGGGGGTTGCTCCCTCCCACTTTCTTTCCACCTTGTTTCACAAATAAGCACTCAACTTCTCTTCGGAGGAGGAAAACTCAATTCACTCATTGTTGCCTCATCTGACATGCATTTCCAAAGCTACTGACTGACTGTTTGTTTTATTGTATTCAATAACAGACTCCAACAGAACTAGATCAGATCACTTGAATATCCATCCTATTTTTAGAATACATAATCTGGACAGGTAGTTTATTCAAATAAAAAAGTAATCAAAATCTAATTCTAAATCAGGATTATGGAAGTGGAAGGGTACCAACTCTTTTGGTTCCAAGCACACTGCTTCACCACAAAAAATATTCAAGTGGGTACACTACACAATATGCTTTGGAACAAATATGCTTATCATGCTACATTTTCAAAAGTTTACTATTATTTTATTCATACCCCTTCAGTTAATAGGTATAACTTCTGATACAGACCTTTCTTTGTGTGCCTGTACAGATTCTGACTTAAATTTTGGACTGCAAATTACCAGCGGTGGTTTTAAAAGCAGCTTTTCATCACATTCATGCAATTGTATCTCAGCCCAAGATTTGGAATGTGACTGTCAGCTGGGAGTGTCTCCTACATCACTTGCAGGGGAACAGATCAGATCTGGAGAAAGAGTAGCATCTTGTGGTTCTGGTTGCAAAGGTCTTTGGAAGATGACAAAAGGACCAAGTCACAGTGATAGATTGTAGTATTAATAAAAGTAGTATTTCATTGTAGGCAGTTGCCAGTCCTACCTGGGTTACTGTACTAACCCATGAATGAGTTAAAGATGTGTGGACACACAATTTAATTAATTTGCTTGCAAATACTAACAGAGTTAACAGTCTGAGAAATTAATGTGATTTGATGTCTGACACATTAATACACCCCCCATTTAAATCCCACAAATAAAATCCTGAATGAAATGTTTTGAATACATTTAACATGGTGCAATTATAAGACGCACAAACTAACAAATGCACAAAACATTTTACTATTGCTTTTACAGAGCAGTTGTTCAGTGAATAGTTGTGTGCAGTCAAAGTTCATGGATGACAATATAATACACAGCCAATCTTCCCCCTTGCTGTCTTTTAGTCTTTTTGTTTGAAGGTGTAAAAATAGATAGATACATAAAATAAACAAAAGAAAATAAATATGGCAGCCCACACACCTGCCTGTAACTAAGGATAGGCTTGGCTCAGAGTTGTAGATTTTGAATGCAGTGTCTTCTCTAAGGAAGAGAATGAAAGGAAGATGTGGGAGCTATCAATCTCAAGACGCAGTTTGTGAGGGTTGTGCAAGGTATGTGGAGACACAGATGGAAAACAGTACTGACAAACCCATATTCTCTTGTAAACATAAGATAATACGTAGAGAATTGGTAAATGGGAATCAAACTAATCATCAGTACAACATATACAATGGACGTTAACAGCAATATAAGGAAATAAAAGAAACAGTAATATATCAAAGTGTAATTTTGCGTAGTATCTATTAAGAGTACTCTTAGGAGGGTTACTTGGAGCACAAGTGTTTATACAGCCTGACTGCAGTGAAAACACAGACCTTGTGAACCCTCTCCACACATGTAGCCCATCCCAGAAGAAGCTTTCAATTGATTGCAGATTGTCGTTTACAGGGGTGAGCACACACATCCTCCTCTTATTTGCTACTACATCTGTTCAGGTGCTTCACGTCAGCTGCCATGCTGATATCCCCACAAACCACAACTAAGGGAACTGCTAATGCAACAGCACTGTAATAAAAGGAGTAGCAATCCTTGTTTGGCAGGTTGGAGAAAAATATGTTGTGTAAAAAAAAAAGAAGATAAGAGTGCTATCTGAAGCATTCAGATAGCACTCTTAATAGCATTCCTATTTATTTTGTTTTTCTTTTTAGAATATTACAGAAAAGAGACAGTAATTTGTTTTCACTGCAAGTTTAATGGACTTGAAGTGAAGAAATTACATAGTGGTTAAATTTGACAAGTGGAAAAATAGTTGCCTAAAGCATATTTGCAGAGCTGTGCTGACAAGCTGAAGGAAGGGAGCCAACATTAAATTTGGGTGTGGCAAACAGGGTGGGCTCATTTTCATGGAAAATTGAAAACAGCACAAGCCCACATTTAAATGAAGTATAAATTACTTATGTAGATAGATGAAGATTAATAGAAGATGTTGATGGGTGAATATTATTTATTATTTTCAATAGTATTCTTTTACACTCTATGATCTTCAAGCAGCACTGCTGTACACAAGCAATCACTCTCAAGAACTGTATTTATTCAGTGCAAACTTCAAATAATAAGTACTAAATAATAAATACTGAGAATACATTTCTGAAAGGAATGATAAAAAAATTTGAAAAGATTATCCCATTTATGGCCTTCGGGAAGAAAGGTCAGATGTGTTTATGTTTATGTTTATGTTTATGCATTTGGCAGACGCTTTTATCCAAAGCGACTTACAGAGTAGACACAATATTACATTTCTCATCACAATGACAATAAGCTATATAGAGGAGAAACACTGATCAGAGTCAGTGGTGAGATAGAGATAGAGGTAGAGGGACTACAGAAGGAGCTGTGGGGGGGTAGAGGTACGGGTTAGGGTTAGGATAGGAGGTGCTCTTTGAAGAGGTGGGTTTTCAAGAGTTTCTTGAAGACAGACAGGGACTCTGCTGTTCTTGTGGAGCTCGGTAGGTCGTTCCACCATCTTGGAACGACACATGCAAACAGTCTGGATTGTCTTAAGCGTGGTGAAGGCACTGCTAGACGACAATCCATTGATGACCGGAGTGATCGAGTTGTGACATAAGCCTTTGCAAGGGGATTCAAGTAGATGGGAGCCATACCCTTAAGCACTTTGTAGGCTAGCATCAGGGACTTGAATTTGATACGGGCAGCCAGAGGTAACCAGTGGAGTTCAATGAACAGAGGGGTGACGTGAGATTTTTTGGGCAGATTGAAGACCAGATGCGCCGCCGCCTTCTGGATCATTTGTAAAGGTTTTGCTGTACAGGCCGGTAGACCAGTCAGGAGTGCGTTGCAATAGTCTAGGCGGGAGATGACCAATTGACTGCACCAGGAGCTGGGTAGCATGTTGTGTTAGGTACGGTCGGATCTTTCTTATGTTTAGTAATGCGAAGCGACAGGATCGAGAAACAGAGGCAACGTGATCTTTAAAGGTCAGCTGGTCATCAATCATGACACCCAAGTTTCTTGCTGCCTTTGATGGAGTCAGAGAGAGGGATTCAGTTTGGATGTGAATATTGTTGTGAATAGTTGGTTTGGCTGGAAAGACAAGCAGTTCAGTTTTTGAGAGATTCAGCTGGAGGTGGTGGGCTTTCATCCATTTTGATATGTCAGAGAGACAGTCTGAGATGCGTGCCGAGACCGAGTGGTCATCAGGTGGGAATGACAGATAGAGCTGTGTATCATCTGCATAGCAGTGGTAGGAGAAACCATGTGATTGAATGATCTGGGCCAAGGAAGTGGTATAATTTAGTGAGATGCCTCACTAAAGAAAAAAAAAGGAGCTAAAAATGTACATAGCTTTAAGTTTCTCATGTCTCAAAACCAGATGCAGATAGTTTATATTTACTTTGAAATAGCTCCTCCTAATATGGCAATAGAAGTGACAAAAGAGGCATTTTGGGTTTTTTTACTTCTACTTTTGCACATTTTTTGACCAACCAAGCAGTAAACGGGTGGCAAGAATCAGATGTACAAATCATTTTGCTCATAAAGATAAAAAAATTATTTAAAAAAGTTATAGAATTTGTGGTCATTGCCTTGACAAAGTGGAACAAATACACTAAAACATATTCCCAACTGCACTGGAGGCCAGTATAAATAAAAACCATCCACTGAACCAAAAGGTCAACTTGTAATCGAAACAAGGAATCACACTTTGAAAAATACTATTACTCTATCTATGGGGCATCATGTAATTTCTGCCTAATATGCCCATGGACGAGTGTATGCAAAATCTACCATCATCCCATGGACATGTGATTGTTTACGATCAATCGCTGACGGTAAAATTAAGGTGAAGTTAGAGAAAGAAACTTGTGAATAAAACTCTGAAATTATTGGATAAATCAAGTGTCTTTTCTTCTCAGTTATGTTTAGTCATGTGAAGTGACATGATCAAGCTACTGAGGAAACATGATCTTAAAAGATCTGCTGGTTTGGATGTGAATGTTATGGTGTATGGTTGGTTTGGCTGGAAATACAAGCAGTTGAGTTTTTTGGAGATACAGTTGGAGGTGATGGGCTTTCATCCATTTTGATATATCGAAGAGACAGTCTGAGATAGATGCTGAAACCGTGTGGTCGTAGGTGGGAAAAAAAGATAGAGCTTCGTATCATCAGCATAGCAGTAGTATCAAAAGCCATGTAATCGGATGATCTGGCCCTATGAGGTGGAGGACATGGTGGAGGTCCCACTACTGGACCTTAGTGGACCCATTGGTGACGTTGTGCACTGAAGAAGTGTTGCAAGCCAGGATACTTTGAATGACCGATCAATGAAGTACGATTCAAACCAGGAGTCAGCTCTCCTTGTGATGTCCATGCTCAAGAGTATAGACAGAAGGATGTCATGACTGACTGTCAAATGCACCCGGTAAGTTGAGAACGCTAAGTACTGAGGACTGGCTTAAGTCACAGCCAGCAGAGCCGATTCAGTTGAGCGGCTACTTCTAAACACAGATTGGTTGCATGTAGGAGATTGTTTTGTGAGAGCCATTCCATGACCTGCTTAAAGACTGCTCTTTCGATGGTTTGTGACAGAAAAGGGAGATACCAGCCAAAGGTTCTCCACCTGAATCGGTTGGAGAGAAGGTCTCTTGAGCAAAGGTATAAATGTGCCTGATGTCAGTGAAGCATCAATCTCATGTGTGACTGTTGCAGTTAACATATGAGCTCTGGACTGGAATGAATTAGTAGGAACAGGGTCTAGTGAGTATGTAGTAGGACAGCTACATGTGAGAGGTTTAGACCCTGCTTTCATTAAGAGGGGTGAATGAAGACAGTTAAGCAGCTGGACTTCAGCGTGCATATGTGATTTGGAAGGGTTCAGGTGTGGGCTGTTGGGAAAACTGTTTGCTTATAGCTACATCTTTATCAGTAAAACATAAAAAGGGAAATGTCTGTTGTTAGATTGGTAGCAGGTGGTGAAAAGAGCAAGGTTAAGTAGAGTTTTAAAGATAGAAAATTGCTTACGGGTGTCAGTTGTACTGCCTATTTTGCGTCAGTTAAAAAGAATGCAAACTGTTGTACCAGGAATTTTTTAAGATCTGCACGTTCTTTTGATTGCTCCATTTCCTTGAAGATGAATCCCCTATATCTGAGTGTATCATTGAGCATTGGATGGGACTGAAAAGATTGAGCGGGTTTGGTGGATAGAAGACACAGACTATCCAAGTAAGAGCTCAGTGGGATTCTGTGGGCACTTTAACCTCAAGGGAAGAAAATGTGTTACCATGAAAATATGGAAACTATGGGGGTGGAAACAGAGGCGCTTTTGGGACGAATCACTCTGATTTGAATTAAATAGTGGTCAGAAAAGTGCAGAAGTGTGGCAGAGACGGCCTCTGTGGCACAATTTCTTGTGAAAATGAGATCTAACGCTTTGCCGACTTTGTGAATCGGAGGACTGGGCACCTACTTTAGCCGGAGTGACAGACAATTGGAAGACCGGGGGCAGTCAAGGTGGATATTCAAATCACCGAGGACCATTATGGATGGAAGAGAGCAAGATATCTAGTTAATCTATAATGTTACTGAGTTGTCATGGTGGGCAATATATAATAACCATGCAGATTTTGACTGGTGCAGTTATCAAGATAGCATGCTACTCAAAAGTTGTATTTGGCAATAGGTATCAGTTAATTGTATTTCCATTTGTTGAAAATGAACAGGCCTGATCCCTCACCTTGTTCAGATGTACAAGGAGTGTGGGACAATGTGTGTTGTTCTAAAGTGCACCAGGCTAGTATTTTTTTCAGGCTTAAGACAGGTCTTAGTGAGAGCCAGGATGTCAAGTGACAGATGTTTGGCATAAGCAGTTATAAAGTCAGCTTTGTTTACTGAGGATTATCAGTTCTATAACCCTACAGAGAAGGGCGTGTTACAGAGGGAAGTTTCTTTGACAGAGCAGAGGTTATCAACCCTTTTAAGCCTGATCCTAGATAAAATCTGGAGAAAATGATTTCCTTTTCTTGGTGGAAGTCTTTATTTGTCCCTTTAACAAAATTAGAAAAAAGTCAACTGAAATCAATCAAAACAGTCAAAATTATTGTCATGTAGTCTTCTGCCCGCTGTATATGTCATATACTGTATATCTTACTGTGTACGACTGGGTTTTCAGCAAAGTTTTTATTATTAAATGATGCAAAAGATCTGAGACGCAAAACATTTCAGAATCCGTATCAAGTATGATACATTTTGGCATTATAGGGTTTTGTTTTGGGAAACCTTCCATGTGAGCTGGCGAGAACAGGAATGGGATTGAGGCACAATTAAAAAAGAGGATGTAAGGCTGGAGATACAGCAGATATGGCAAATAGGACAGGTTTGCCTTGTTTGGTGCCCTTGCTCGGTGGACACACAAGGATAGACCTGCAAGTCTTTACCCAAGAATGTCTTCACACCATAAGGGCCGAGCTACAGCTGTAACTCCTTCATTTAAATAAAATTGAAGATAATAAGTGCACAACATGAAAAATCTTGCTATGAGAAATTTTTATCTTATAAGTAAAAAAGAAAATGAATAAAATGGAAAATTTGTGTAATGTTATGTTTTGTTTTACAAGCAAACTTACTCTAAATTCATTGTCTCTCTTTCTACTGAATAATTTTTTCTACTTTTGTTTCCTGTCAATTGTGTCATCAAATGAAATTTAAACTTTCAACAGACCTTAAACAGCAGCAGACTGAGCCTTCAGCTCCTTTTATAGAAGACATTCTTTTTGTATTGGTCATAGAAAATCAAACCCAGCCGACTTTGAACACATGGGCTCTGACATTCAACTCCAATTTTGTGTGATGGAAGTTATTCTAGAAATAGTAAAGTATGCTTCATTTTTAGCCATTTTCTTACCAGCAAATGTCAAACAAAGGCTTTAGTGAGATCAGAAAGAGCTGGAACCAGAAATGGACTCTATCACGTCCAGAATAATAATTTTCAACAATTATTGTTCTGGATGTGATAGAGTTCATTTCTGGTTCCAGCTCTTTCTGATCTCACTAAGAATGAATAATTTACAAGACTGTAGAAACCATGTAACATCCCAAACAAATGACGTATTATATCTTTATGCCTCCAATCAATAACAGCTAGACTGAAATGGTAATCTCTTCAAATGATAAGCCCGACAAAGATAGAGTGGGAGTTCCTAAAACCAATTTTTTTTCTCAGTCAGACATTTTTCTATGAGGGAAGGACAAAAGGCACAGGAAGGACAAAATATGATGATCGTCTTCAACAGGCTTCACTGACCAGCTGCTTTATTGCAAACATTTGCTGATGCTAACAACTTTATTAGAGATGACTGTGTTGCCTGAGCCAGCAGAATGAAGAAGAAAAGCACAGACATCCTATACAATCAGAGCTTTTTTTTAACACATTAACCAATCCATCCATCCATCCATCCATCCATCCATCCATCCATCCATCCATCCATCCATCCATCCATCCATCCATCCATCCATCCATCCATCCATCCATCCATCCATCCATCCATCCATCCAACCATCCATCCATCCATCCATCCATCCATCCATCCATCCATCCATCCATCCATCCATCCATCCATCCATCCATCCATCCATCCATCCATCCATCCATCCATCATTGTAACCGTTTATTGCCTAATGGGGTCGCGGGGAGACTGGAGTCTATCTCAGTAGTCAAGGTGCGAGAGGCAGGGTACACTCTAGACGGTCCGCCAGTCCATCGCAAGACCACATTGAATAATAAAATATCTTTAAAATATCTTAATCATTATCTTTAAAAAAAATTCTCGCGAAGATCTATGAGATGAAGTTCAAGTCTATGTTCACACTGCATCCTGAAGTGACTTAAATCAGTTTTTTTTTTTGTGAAATCCCAATTTTTTTGCCTGGTTGTTCACATTTCAAAATATATGCTAATATATTTGGAATAATACATATTCTAATATTGGCTTTTTAATTTTCTTTGGCACTTGAGCCAGGAATATTTATATCGATGCCCAGCCAATTCTTATTACTTACCTACAGTCTACTCCTGGGTCTCTGTTAGTCTATCTTCTGCTGAATATCAGTTCCTAGTCCACTCCTTAGTGTCTGGCCCTTGTTTGCAATCTCCAATCTCCATTGCTCCCTCCCCACCTGTCGTATGCTTTTTTTTTTAACCTCCAGATTTTCAAATTGTATCTTATATTGGGCTGGATAGTCCGGTTAGTTGGTTAGTCGAGATGGGTATTTATTTAATATTTTGCAAGAAGCTGAAGGTCTTTAAAGATTCTGTATTACATCTAACTCGGAGAGGAACAACCACACACATACTCACATTCACTACCATGGGTAACCCAGAATCTGTGAAACGAAGCTTGGGTTCCCTGAAGAGAACCTATCCATACACAGGGAGAACATGCAAACTCCACACAAACAGGTTTCTTTTGAACCAAGAACCCCTATTATAGCACCATGCACCACTAAAACTAATTCCTAAAATAATATGCATACTACAAAGTTGTAGATGTAGTTCCCTTGTACTGATCAAGATATTCTTAAATGTTATTACATTAATTTGTACTGCACATCTTACTGTTTAACACACCAACAGCACAAAGTTACTCTGCTACACTCAGGTTGTTCGGAACCGTGTCTCCGATGACCTTATGCCTCAGGAATCTTCAGTGTGTTTTGCTCTTAAACAGAAAAGCACAAATACACCATAGTATGCCTGGCACGTCAATGCTGTGCCAAAGCAGACAAGCATTCTTCAACATTTTGCTTGGGAAGTGGTGTAAGGCAGATAACAGAATGGGAAAAGGGAGCGTGGTGCATTTCAGCCTTCTCTCATTTGTATTTGAGTGAAATTGTGCTGTGAAATCTAAAACAAACAGCACAAGTGGTTCAGCCAAGGCTAATTAATAACAATCAGGAAGTTTGCGTTTGCTTTCTTTGTGCAGCTGAACATGAAATTGCATGTCTTATCTGGGCCTCTCAGGTCCCCGGTTTCCACGTCTGACAAGAAGTAAAAGCTTCTTTTGACTGATCCGTGTTGGTAAATAGAGGTTAAAGGATGTGGAACAGCAGCTATGAAGTTAGGGATGGTCATGATAACATTTGTGAAGTATGCTTGCACCAGTTGTTCGGCTTGATCAGTATTTAGGTATTACAGTTATAAATTTAGCTTTTATTGTTATTAATTTAGCTTTGTAAATTCCCAAATTCAGTCTATTCACCTTAAGCTTTAACTGAAATATACAATATCTATTTTCAAACTAATGTATTTAACTTTTTAAAAAAGTGTTGTGTACAATACTTTTTAATTAGAAACTAAGTTGCCTTCATTTTTAATGAGTTTTCCCCCTTTGTGATTTATGGGCTTTTCTACTAGCACTTCATATGCATGGGTTGGCTCGACTCGTTTATTTACATTTCAAGAGGACTAGTACCTTGTAACATTCACAGTTTTATCACCCACCCAGCCGGAGTTTCAAGCTCGTAGAGTCGGGCTATCAGCTGACTCCCAGCCACTGATTGGCCAAAGAGTCACATGACTAGGTGTATTTGCAGCAACTGCCAATAGTAAAAGTGCCACAATTACTTTTTTTGTTGTTATCATCAGCATTGTAAATATTCATACCAACCAATGCGTGTTTGAACACCAAATTCAGCTGATATATCACCAGCAAATGAAATAACAAGTAAGCCAAGCCATGGTGAGGCCAGTAAACTTCAGTTGGACTGAGCTCCATTGGCTTTTCTAAGGCAAAAGCCTCAATACTCTAATACTATAAGTCCAATACATTTCCTTTCCTTTGTCTTTTTCTCCCACTACCTCTTCTGCTTAGAAACTACCATCGGCAACCTAAGCTGTAATTTCATAGAGCTGTCTATATTAAGCCTACAACACCCCTCCACCATACCACACCCAGCCCTTTACTCTGCCTCCCTGCAATCCTCTTTACTTCTCAGCCCAACTGACCGACACAGAGTTTCCTGGCCTCGGTTCAGGAAACTGCTGCTCCGAAGGCGGATGGGGAGGGAGGGAGGGTGGTGAAAACTCAGAGATGACTTCTTTGCCTTGGATACGGTCATAAAACATGCACACACACATTCAAAGAGAGAGAGGATGCACACAGTGGCCGCCTTTGTTATCAGACAAGATGAATGTCAATGGTATATGGACCGACTTTATGTGACAACAAAACAAATCAAGGGAGAAAAATGCTACACTTATTTATTCTTCGTCCACATCTTTTCAACTATGAATCCTGGAAAAAGTTTTTCTTCTTCACTCTCAAGAAATGTTTTTTGTGTTCCAACACAGCCCTAAAACACTGTAAATACTAATGCTAAAAAACTTTATCTGGAGCTGTATTTTGTAGCTGATGACTAATTTGACTTATTGACTTTATCATACTTTCTCTTACGTTTTGGTTTTATTGGCCTTTATTTTCAGGTAAAAACCTCTTCTTTCCCAAACCTTCTCTCTCTTGGTTATTTGGTTCTTGGTGGTGAAAGAGCAATTATGCCTTTCCTGATGGTGCACCTCAGTTCTAGTAGCTCAGTCCTGCCTTTTAATACTAAAAAGTTACATTCTTCGTTGCTGTCTGACCTGCGTGTATTGTCTCTACCCATATGCTAACATTATCACATTAAAAAATGTAGTGTCTTAATAGACATTACATTGACTGATGCTGACACCAGCAATACAACGTCATAGAACAACACAGTGATTTAAAAAAATCTTCAGCTTTAAAATGATTTTGCATCATGATACTGATTTAACCAGTTAAACCAAACATTTCTTAAATAATGCACATTGACTCCCGCTAATTAAGTTGTAAAATATAGCTTATAAAATAGATATAACAAGGTCATTGAAAATAACCTAAAATGTACTATACTATAGCTTTTCACTGTTCACTGGTCAGACTGTGGTATTAGTTGTTCAACATTGGGATTCACCCTAATATAAGCTCTCTAAAGAGTTTCAGACAGTGGTACGACAGTAAATAAGGGGGCTATTCAAAATAGAATTAAAATCCAAAAGCCATCTTTTGCCAAATGACCAGATTAGAAGTGTTACCAAACACTGCTATTAACCATCACCCTTTTCTTTTCAAATGAATTCCCACTTTTATCTTTTTTTTTTACAATTAGCAAATTTGGATTTTAGTCCCTTACACTGGATATCCTAACAAACAACACAAGAACAGACACAAAGAGAGTGAAGGTTTAGCGTGACAAACATGTGACAAAATAAGACATCCTTACTTCAGAGCCTTAAACAAGATTCCACTTGATATACATTTTTTACAGTGCTTACTTCACTCACACCTACAAATACCTCTCAATAAAAACAACGTGCAGTAATTCTGTTTGCAGTGCAGGACCACTGTCACAAAAGAATAACTTTATGTATCTTGTCTTTAAGTTCTTAAAGTGCCCTCACTTTCTTATCCATAAAAATCAATCAGGGAATGTTGGGATAATAATACAGCTAAGATTATTTTATAGTTTTTTAAACCAGGATTATGTGGCCCATGACTCCCATACTAATTACCAAAGCAAATACTATTATGTTAAAACACAATGTTAATCTCATTCAGGTATTATGGAGCAATTATCTTTCATGACTGCTTCCCATCTCTGGTCTCGTTGCAAGCTTTTTTCTTACCAAGAATTCCTGCACAGCAAGTCTGTATACATTTTTCTTTGACAGAAACATAAAACCATTGCCAAAACACATAAAAATGTTATTTCACACTGATCAAAACTTTGCAAATCTTCATTCACAGGTAAACAGAATGACTCAGTGAGCAATAAGCAATAAGCTCACAAACACGTTATCAAAAAAACTCCATAAGCACAAAGCAGTGAACCAGATTTTCTGTGAATGACATACATCTGCCCCTGTCACAATCACCCCCTCCAACGTCTTTTTTCTGAGAGTCTCCCCGTTTTACACATACTTGTAATTTGTTAGTTGTGTTGCTATGCCAACACAAAGTTTCCAAGGGATCTTACATAATGATCCACTCCCCCCAAACACGATCCTGTGGTTTTAGAAGGAGGCAGGATGGGTTTGAATGAGGCCATGTGGCCACCAAAGGAAAAACGCATGCCACGGGGAGAGGAGTAAATGACAAGCATGCAGCTGCTTTATGGTTGAGCCTTAATTAGGCGTGTTCCACTTTTTTTCAAAAAGATTCAAAATTAAACTGACCTTTGCACCAAACAGGTTGTGGGAGTTCAAAGCAAAGGAAAATGAGTACAGTGTAGTATTAAATGTAGTGAATATTAGGTGACTTTCGGTTGATTTTAGAATTCGCGAAATTCAAAATTGCCAACCTCAGACTGGTGTACTGCTTGTTTGGTTTCAACCATATCCCCCTCTCCAGAACGTGAGGGATGGATTCCCAGAGACATCTTCTTATGATTTGCCTTTTTAAGAGGTGCGCCCTTGATCCACAGCATTCACTGGTTTTCCCTTTCAGTGAACTCTCCCGCCATCTTGTTCTCCTCCTTATCGCTGCTCCGGCTCAAGACTCCCACCTGCAGCTCACCTCCAGGACTTATGCAACTGTCAACCGTCCAACAGTCCATCGTCACCCGCCAAGGAAGCGATAGAGCAATCCAGTCACAACTGACCATCTCCACCAGCGAGCAACCAACAGCCGGATGTCTGCACCTAATGTACTCCTTCTGAATTATTTCCGTCTTCATAAAATTAAACCCTGGCTCCTTCATCTACAAAAAACATTTTAATTATAAATGATATACCCATGTTTCACATATTGGAGGAAAATCATCCTAGAAAGCATATTATCTCTGTTCAATAAAGCTTTTATCTTGCAATCTTTGTGTGTGTAATTGTTACTCATGCCAGAGTAATACAGAAATATGACAGAAGGATGTGTAAAAGCTATGTTGGTTAATACACTACTGTTGATGTTTTAAAATGTTACTGTAAAGAACATACAGATATATAGTGACTGTGTTTTCCTAACTGTGTTTCTGGTTGAGTTGCATCAGTACAGGCATTTTTTCAATACGTATATTCACCAGCAAAGATTATTTTCATCATGTTTATCATGTTCATTAATGAACAAGACAAACAATGTCTTGTCTCTCTCACAATTCCTGTTTTTAACACAGTTGAGCACATGTTTGGGGTTTGATTTAATCTTCATGATTTAAGTTTGAGGCTTCAAGATACATGGGCCAATGAAATCAAATTTGTAGTTACTGCTTAAAGCAGCACTAGAATACATTTGAGGTTTGTGAACCTAACAAGTATGTGCCAAAATAAAGTGACATATTTTACACATTATGAGGTCTGACATATCACAGTTCATCATTTTCCAGCCCTCCTCCTCTTGGTTTACCTTGGGATGTCTTGCCGGTGTTGTTATTGTTTTTTTTACCGCGGCATCTTTAACATTCCAATAATTCCATTTATATGGAGGTGCGGTACATGCGCAGGACTCACCTAAGGGTTTGTGTAGTGGATAACACATCCAATTATCCATTATCTTTCCCACTTAGTCCTTGTACAGTCGGTTAGGGACTGGAGCCTTATCCCAGCTGTCACCAAATACCAGGACAAGCCAAAGACTAACAAATTAGCCAATGTCTCCTCTGTTACATTCACGATTGACGATCAACTTCGTGTTGAATTTATCATCTTATCTACCTTAGTGTCTTGCCATTTAACATATACCTAAGCCTACTTCTGATTTATAGACAGAGAACCTCCAGTGTAGGAAGGAGGATCACAGATGGAGCTATTCCACTCACTTCAGTGCAAGACAACCTGAGTTGTTTGCTATATACCATTCACTTTTCAATTGTCTGGGTTGAGTGTTCTAAAATATATAGTTAGAAGAAGAATCTTTTTACATAAACATGATATGAATTTCAAATAATTCAATATGAACAAAACATTTCAAGAATATCTCATGTTACAAGATATTATACAAGAATATTGTTAAAAATGTTATCTGAACCTCCTCATGCAATCTGAGTGATCAAAAGGTATTTTTGCATGTTCATTAGACAAATGTAAGACTTTATCTACAAAACATAGTGGTGTCTTTGTAGTATTAAGTGAGATGGAGTGAACAGATTTTAGTCTGAAATAAACTTAAATACTTACATAATTGTTTAATAAGGAATCACTTCTATTTTATGAAGGACACATGTGGAAGAAAATCATAATGGTTATATATAAGGCATTGAGAAGGGAAAAAAGCAAGAGTGTGGAAAGACTAGCAACACTGCTTACATCTGAGGGAATTCCACGGGATGTAGTAGAGTTTGTCGGGAGCCTGACAGGGAAACCCCATCATCTCATGAAATTCTTTCCATTCCCTCTCACCACATACTCACACAGGCACACCTACTTGTACTTAGTCACATATGAGCTTGAAAAGCAGAAACCAGAACTCGCACACTGCCACACATGCTTGAAAACAGAGAGAATCTAACGGCTGTTCAAAAATAGACATAAAGTAGTGATAAAGCCTATTGAAAAAAGAAAACATCACCATTGCCTCATGGTTGTGGGCACCCCTACAGCCACGTGGAGCAGTCCTGGAGGGAAGTGAACCACATGATGGAATATTTTGTGCAGTGGTCAGAAGCGAGGATTTCCTCAGACTGTTAGTGAAACGTGACATCTGGTGCTCTTACTGGGACTTCAACAGATGTGTGTAACTCTGTCTGTGAATCCAGCCATGCAGGCACACACCCTCATCCTCTGGCTCACATTGTGTCATGCAAGAGTATTGTATACTACCTGCTAACTTTGAGGATATGACGGCATGTTTTGGAGTATTGGATGTGAAAACGACACCCAAGAGTACGTTCTCTTTTTACCCAAAGAGTCGCTAGCAGGCAGCTTCCGCGCATTGTTATTACATGGGGGAAAGAGGGGAGGGAGGATTTGGCAAGGACTCCCCCAGTAGACAATAACATAATTAGGAGGGAAAATTTGAAAACATGTTTGGGAAATTATCCCTGAGGGTATAAACTACGCGGTGTCCTTTTTCCTTTCAGCTGACAGGGGAAGCCATGTCATAGACGATGAAGAAAACCTTGATGCGACAGAACAGGCTTTCCATAATTCTGAGAGCAGTTAATGCAGAACAATCTGTCCTAATGGCATAGTGGATCCTTGAAGGGTTTCCTTTGAAGGGATCTGACGCACTTCTTGGATGCAATTTTTGGTTCGGGCTACACATCTGCATCTCTATTTAGTGCATTCATTTTATGTTGTCCTGGAATTGATTTAGGATGGAGGTTTGTGTGGTGACTCCAAGCTAGAAATAATAGGATTGCAAACAGAACTGCTAAATATAAATGGTTCACATAGATACGTAGATACATATTTTTCTTTCACAAATTAACAAGAGAAACTATCTTAGTAAAGTGGAACACATGAAGGGCTGCATAGTGGTGTGGTGGTTAGTGTTGTCACCTCACAGCAGGCGAGTTCCTAGTTTGAATCTGAACTAGGGCCTTTCTTTGTAGAGTTTACATGTTTGCCTGGGTTTTCATGGTACTCTGGCTTCATCCCACAACACAACCAACATGAGTTTTAGGTTAAATGGTGCCTGTTGAAGTGAATGTGAGCTTGTTTGTCTCCTTAGTTAATTTGGCCCTGTGATGGACCGGCGACTTGACCAGGGTGTACCCCACATCTTTTCCATTGACAGCTGGGATAAGCTCCTTTATTGTTGTGACCGTACACAGAAGAAGTGCTATAGGAAATGGATTGAGTGCATGAACCCAACTGAACCCTCTCCTCACTGTGCATAGCACTAATGAAACTGTCATGCTTGGTACCAGAGTTCCTTACTGTCGGGGAGTTTGAATGTTGTTTCTCAGATTTAACCTAGTGGAAAAAATATGGATTAGTTTAACAGTAGTTAGGTAGATTATATCAGAAAATCTGAAAAAGGACTGAGAGAAACATTGAGGCACTGTCTCATGTAATCTTATTACTGAGGTAATTGGCCTCTGGCACACATTTACTGAACCTCTTATTTAGTAATTTAGAGTTCATCTTGTTCTTCTTATGACTGAAGTATGGTCTACTGCAGTGGTGGGAAGTAACGAAGTACAAGTACTTCGTTACTGTACTTAAGTACAATTCCCGTGTATCTGTACTTTACTTAAGTAGATTTAATAATGGATACTTTCTACTTTTACTCCACTACATTTAACAGTAAGTATCTGTACTTTCTACTTCACTACATTTCCATACAGCGTTTCGTTACTCGTTACATCCAAGACGCATTTCGGTTTTTTGATTTGTTCGTTAGTTTGAAAGTATCCAATGGCGAGAGCAGAATCAGTCCGCTGAACCAATCCAGAGCGGGAAATAACCATTAGGCCCTCCCTCAAGAAGAGCAGCACAGTACCAGGACCTGCATAAAATATCTAAATCTAAACTGTCACAGGGGGTAAACACAATAAAAACATGCTTTATCTGCAGCATTGCTCATTAAAATGGTACATTACTGATTTATTCAAACTAAATACGGTAGGTACACTTAATGAGATTATATAAGCCGTTAGGTATTATGGTTGGCAAGTACTTTTACTTTTAATACTTAAGTAGTTTTAAAAGCTTGTACTTTCTTACTTTTACTTAAGTAAAATAATAATGTGGTACATTGACTTTTACTTGAGTAAATTTTTGTCTGTGTATTTGTACTTTTACTTAAGTACATTGTATGAGTACTTTCTCCACCACTGGTCTACTGTCCTTATTTGACTTGCATATTTACCAAATGTTTGTAGGGGACACTCAAACATCTGGAATTTGTTTTGAGGTTCCCACAATTGGGTAATGTTTCCTTTTATTTTTGCACGTGTTTGGGGCCAGGCAAATTTCTGCTGCTTCTGTATATTTCAATAAAGGTTAAACATAGACTGAATTTAAAGTCTAGGGTTATTACTCAGTGGCAAACGGCTTGCCATCTATTATCAATTGAAGAGACGTGTTTAGAAGCAATCTGTACCTAGTTCTTTTGGATTTCTAACAAATTGGACAGGACCGTCCACTTCTGATTGGCACCACCAGCCCACAGCCTACAAAACAGTGTAACCAGGATGTCTGTATATGAGGCAACATAAGAAAGGAGCACTCTTTCTAAGGAAGAAACCTATTTACAACATAACAGTTTCAGAGGAAGCGGCCATATGTCTCAATCAGTTTGGGTTATACGTGACAGGAAGGGAAAAGAAATATCAGACCAGATCAGGTATACATACTGAGATATAGAAGCACAATTTAATAACAATGGAGAGCAGTTGAGAAATGGTGCATCAAGAGAGATCCCTTGGAAATTAAGAAAAAAAGAAAAGTTTTATGCCTAACCTTTAAGATAGTGAGGTTATTTTCCCTTTCAAATCGGAACTGGAAGGTGGTCCCACAAGAGCGTAGAATTATAACTTAAAATTCAGAATTATATTCTATCTTTTTACTATGAGCATACCTGCAGTTAAACAAGCATAGAGGATCTTGGTGCAAGTTCATGGAGTGAAAAAGAAACTTCACATTCAGGATGAGGTTGAAAAACGTGTGATTAGTAATATATTGCAAAGCCAAATTCTGTGACGGGTTAATATTTTATAGATTCCATTAGCCAAATTAATAATCAAATCAGTAGTAATAATCAACATTTCTAATTATAATGTATTACAATGTATTACAAGCATGCAAAAGTTGTTATTTTTATTATTTTACAAGATAAAATAAATGTAACATACATCTTGAGCTTTGGAATGCAGGGAATGCATTCAACAGGCAAAAGTAAACAGTTTAGACAATGGAGGGCGGATCATATCGGGGACAGCTGGATTGCCAGGTCCAGCCTTCCATGATGAACAGATTCCATCTGGAAAGGTTGAGAAGTAGGAAAATAAAAACAATCAGTGGTGGGCCGTGCATTTCACACCTAGGTCTTCAATGGTACCCTATCTGAATTAGTTCACCCCGCAATAACCATTTTATGGCTAGAACAACCCTCTTACCATGCAGATTTTTTTATATTTAGATAAATTAAAACGCAAAAGGTGTGAATACGATGACATCATCGCATGCCTGCTTAGGGGCCTTGGTGTCACCAAACCCAAAATCTTATTGGTTGAAGCAACAGTGTCATTGATACATATTTTAGGCTACAGGGCCCACAGAAGTGATTGTGAAGGCCCTCCAGGTATGTTTCTTTGACCCTGGCAACAAATAATAGCTGAAATGCGAATGGTTAAATATTATATGAAAAGAACACTTCTAGAAGAAGCACAATCTGGGGTAAAAGCTATGAAAGTAAGAAGACAGACTATTTGGAATGATTTATTATGTATTTGTGGAAGAAATGTAATCAACATCAATTGGTGATTTAGATATTGTTTAAGCCTTAAAGAATATCTGAATCATAAAACTTTTAGGCCAGCAGAGTCTTTGTAGGCCCTTATGGCCCACCACTGCAAACAATACATGTGTGCCCCAACACTGATAATTAATCAAACATTCATTTTCTCTTTCAGGATACATTAAAAGGAACAGAGACTCACTGTTCAGCACCTTTCCCTGCATACCCACAGGATTTTCACACTCTGCTCGGTTTGAGTGTTCAATACAGATGGATACATGGCCTTGATTACCGTAGGAAGAGGTACAAACACTGATTCCTTTCATTGCTCCATGGTGCTGCACATTGTGAGGAGCTGCAATTTATTGCAGGCAGAGGGGCCCACTGTTCTTTAGAAGCCACACACAGAAATACTGTGTCCTGTCTGGGTGTACTGTGAGGAGGAACTCTAAGGGCTTTGCAGTGGAGTTAATAACAATCCCTTCGCATGTGAGTGCACATCGTGGGAAAAACACATTGAGACACATTTGACCTTTTTCCACTGGAGGTTTCAAATATAGAACCTGTATTAATCGGTGAATTTAGGTATACATATTTAAATGTAGACCTAAATTCACCGATTAATTGTCTAACTCGACGAGCATGAATTTGATAAGTTCTCTAATATTTGTGGCCTGCATAATTGATTAGAGATTCCTGGTTCAAATCCCAGCCAGAGGCCTTTCTGCATGTTTGTGTGTTCTCCCTGTGTATGCATGGGTTCACCCTAGGTACTCTAGAGTCACCAATGAACCTAGCATGCCAGTTCCTGGACGTGCAAGAAGCTAAAGTACCTAGGGTGAACCCATGCATACACAGGGAGAACACACAAACAT